>OY757923.1:74289182-74574182 GCA_963585895.1 Sepioteuthis lessoniana | reverse complement strand
AGAGAGAGAGAGAGAGAGAGAGAGAGAGAGAGAGAGAGAGAGAGAGAGAGAGATGTAAGCTACTTAATAAAAAGAATTATAAGTGCTTTTTTAAGCTTTCTTTCTCCAAACTGTTAAATGTTCTCAATGAAGCCGCAAAAGTTTTAGATCAAAATAGGTGTGACTATTGGGTTCATCAGTCGAAATGGTTTGATCAAAATAATAATCTGAAAAATTCATGGAAAGAATTCAGTCCACAAGGCAGAATCACTTATCGGCTTCCTTGTCGTTTTAAATAGCCTTTCTCTCATTTCGCATGTCGTTAGTGACATACTGTTTTAAACCGAACTACCTTCATTAGCTTCATCCGTCATCTTCTGTTTTGCTGCTATCTTGTCCAACTTAAAAGCAACCCTATAAAATGTCACCAGTGTATCTTGTCTGCCACCATTTCCTTTCAATTAAGAACAAATAAAACTGGATAAAAATAACTCCAAACCAATTTCCAACTGTGTATTCAATCTCTTGTTCTCAAAAGGGAGAGGGTAAAAGAAGTATTAGCCTAAAAAAAAACAAACAGTAACTATTCCATATTTTTTTAGATTAGTTTGTTCATTTACTGATTACGGACTATTAGAAATAGTTTAGTCTGCTTACGTTGTTCGTATGAGATGCACAGGGCCTGACATCAATCTCTAACTATGTGAGAAACGGAATCATTTCGTAAAAAGAGCCTCGATCCTCATGACATTTGGAAAAATGTTTTATTTTCCATTGAGTAAGATTACTTACACTCAGTGTCAAGAATTTGTTTATTAATCTTTTCTTTTAAATTATAGGCTTTTCTTTTTTTTTTTTTTTTTCTCTCGACATTTTGCCAGTAAGATATCACTGAATGTTCCGTGTAATTACATCAGTTGTAAAGCGATTGGAAGTATTAAACAAAGATGGAAACAAACAAAAGAAAAGACGGGAAAAGCAAAAGCCAGGGGAAATAAAAACGAGACTTAGAAAGCAAATCAGTGCAGATGTGGAGAAAAGAGGCTGCTAGCAACAAAAGATAAACGTAAGCAAAAAAAAAAAAAAGCGCAAATTCCTATGCGATTATGGACAGCTATCATTTTTTTAATCAATGTCTTCTTTGTCATTTGAGTGCGGTAATATCAAAAACACGTCGACAAGATATTCTCTTATTTACCAGATGCACAGCCTCTGTTCAAGAATGCACTGCGTCGTATCGTTAATGCTCGTTTTTACGGCTCCTTTGCGCCGAATAATAATAATTCTAACACACTGGGTTATATTTTCACATAAACATCTGTCAATGAGAAAAATGACTGCAAAGAAACGATATTCATGGTACAAAATCTTCGTAAAATACTCCGGCTTAGTTTTAATTCCTATTTAAAAATAAATAGGACACCTGGAAAGAGAACATGATAATATTAATGATATTAAAATGAATATAATAACTAAAACATTTTTATTAAAGAGTCACTCACTTATATACGTATTATACTGGAATGTGGCATCTCTTTCTCTCTGTCTCTCTCACTCTCTCTTTATACATATGCGTGTGTGAATGTATATAACCATACACACAACCACACACACACACACGCCAGCACACACACACACATAGATAGATAGATAGATAGATAGATAGATTCGAAGTAATTTAGTAAGCAAGTTTTGGTAAAGATGAAGTACAAGAATTCTTGGAAAATATTTTGGTTGACTTTCTCCTGTCTTTGCTCAGGACTAAGCTCGAATAGATATTACGCTAAAATTTCTTCCTAACGTTTTTATTTATCATTGGTCATTTTGCAGAGTAAATCTGAAATATTATTGTTTTTAAATTTTCCGGAAATTTTAAACACACACACACACACACACACACACACACACACACACACACACACACACACACACACACGCATATGCATGCACATATATACATACACACGTACTTGCGTATAATTTTGAATATATATATATATATATATATATATATATATGTATTACCTTTAATATGAATCATTACAGTTCATTCATGAGCTAATCACTATAATATCAGTTCAAACAACGGTAATGCAAACCGTTGCAAATAAAAATGTAAAACAAAAAGGCTCAATGCAAAAAATATTGTAAACAATATTTTTTGCACTGAGTGTTTTTTTTAAATACTTTCCTCACTGGTTTCGAAACCTGGTTTGGTCGTGTGGGTGCTAATCATGTAATATGTCTTGGCCAAGAGCTTAACAATTTAACCCTACCATTTAACCATACTTGGATAGTGAATAGTCGGATTCATACTATCCCTAAGAGCATTACCGCAATTTGTAAACAGACTCGTTCAGTAGTCGATCTCACTTCTTACGCTACGAGTGCCTCTAATATAATATCAGAAAGAAAAAAATAGCTCAGCAAATTCATAACGTAAAAGCCCAAGACTTACCAGATAATCAAAGTATTGTAAGATGGGGTTTGTTTTGGTTTGGTTTATTTGGTTAACGGCATATCAACTTCATATGAGTTATTTAATGCCAAAATTTAATTCAGTTATAAACGTCTGATCATAATCATTGTATGTTCTATGTCTGATTGCAATAACGTTTTAATCGCACTTTTTTCATGGATCAAAATAATTTGTTTGCACACAATTATATTTTATCCTTTATTCTTATCTAATACTAATAAGTTATATATATATATATATATATATATATATATATATATATATATATATATATATATATATATATATATATATATCCCTTCAGGAACAGGATGCGACACAAAATCAATTTTAAGCGGAATTTAACTGTGTTGAATTCAGAGTTTTCCTTCTCCTAGAGTGGTTGCCGTATCAAAGTTGATGAGCTTTGTTTTCTCTGCTATTTATCCATATATGGAGGGTGGATAATTGGATTCATACTTTTCCCCTCCTAGAGTATTAGCACTATGTGAAATGCAAACATCCTCTGCCAGGTTTTGAATTCGTTTCACCGTGTTCATTTCCTACGAAGAAAACCAGTACGGCCAGAACGCCACCCATGATTATATAATTTTGACTAACTTTTCTTATCAAATGATGACCATTTGTTTGTAAAGTTTCATATTTTCATTATTCTTATCTAACAGCAATAATTTGTAGATAACTAATAATAATAGTCCATAGTAAAAAGATGTAGCTTTCATAAGCTATCGATACAAATAAATCCCAGTGTTTCTATCTAATATTAGTAATTTATACGCAATTATATAGTTTCAAGTAACCATTCCTATTAACTAATAATAGTTATAATTTGTTTGCTCATAGCTATATAGTAACAAGAATGGTTTGCCTTGCTTTAATTGTTTAAAGGCAGACCAACTTCTTATGCGTCATGTAATGCCGAAATTGTATTCATAGTTAATTTTTTATAACAATCATGACTATTTTCTAAATTCGAGTTTTTATTTGTCTATAGTAATTATTTGTTTACATATATGGTATCAAGTATTCCTATCTAACACAAACAATTTACACACAACTATATGCTTTTGAGAAATCTTCCCTATTTGATAATTATCATTTGTTTGCTTTCGGTTATATGCTTTCAAATAACTAATAATGGCAATTTTAATAATCCTTAGTAAACGATTATTGTTTCAAGTAACTCCACAATACTAATGGTTTCTACAGTTTTATGGTACCAAGTCTTCCTATCCGATAGAAAACATTTTCAATCAAATCAATTTGATTGAACCCTAGGTACTACCACTCTGGGCCAAAGTGCACTTGGAAGTAACAGCAATGAAGGGGTTAATCAATTCTTCCCAACGTTCCAGAATTCACCATCAGGTGCAATTTTGTGCCATTCTACAGAAGCCACTTTTTGAGGAGAAAGGTCTTTTCCCATTTCAGTTAGCGATTTCTACGCCCCGTCGAAAGGGTGGTAAAGTTCTAAGTTGAGTGATTTTCTTCTGTTATCTTTATATATATATATATATATATATATATATATATATATATATATTGTTATCCACAGACAGACTGTTTCGTTGTATCACAACTCTTCAGTGTGGCTAGACACATTGGACGCTTGAAGCTGGGATCGAAACTCGCCCAACTTTAAGTTATACTTAGTATCAGACCGCTCGGCCAACAAGCGTACCACGTTGGCAAAATAATTATAAGGCATTATGTAGCAATAGCAGCAGCGTTCGTTTTGTTTACATTTTATACCTTACCGGATACCAGAGTGCTCAATTCGTTCGAAGAGCTTTGCATTATGCGAGTGGCAGCCGAAAATTCCTTCGCCAGAGTGCTCAACCACAATGGGGTACGATGTATGTGTGTCCAATTGTTCAATTGAAGAACTGCTTGCATGGATGATATTTTTTATTGTGGTAAAGGCTTGGGTAGCAACAAACAGACTTTTTGGATGAACTGATAACAGTGTGCAACAGTTTCTCTGAAAACATCCTTCTTGTTTTGAAATCAGTATTTTCCCTTCTCAACCGGTTGCCTTGCAGAGGCTCAGAAGTCCACTCTGCTTATTTGCGGGGAGGCGAAAGAGAAGAAATCAAGGTAATAGTCCAAAACAGGTTTGTCCAGCGTTTGAAATCAGCTTGTCGATTGTATTTCCTATGACGGAAATATATATATATATATATATATATGTGTGTGTGTGTGTCTGTGTGTCTGTGATTATACATGTAAGTTGTTTTTGATGACTGAAGGCGCCAAGTACTTTTTGACTAATAATGTCCTCATTCTTTATCAATGTTCCATTGTTTTTCATGATGACGTGCTTTTAATTGTTCTATCACACTTACCAATCATACTTACCCAAACAATTTGTAACGAGAGTCATCATCTTCTTATAACACGAGTACATATTATTTAGTATTACGTAATCAAGTACTTAACAATAATGATTTTATGGCGATATTTTAAAACGTCTCTAACTATATTCATTCAGCTGTGGCTTGATTACACACGCGCACTACACGATGCATACATAAACAATTGCTCAATTGTGCATGGAAAGAAAAAAATGAAAATCTGAAATAGGTAATAGACAGGTTTACAAGTTCGAATCACGCAGGGGCTTTAATTCTGATTTACTTTGCTTAATTGAGTATATCATTATAAAAACTAAAATGAAAGAGAAATAAAATGAAAGACCAGTCAACTTTGAAGAAGAATAACATGGCTTCATTTCAGAAATTCGTTGACTATTAAAAACTTACTGAAATCCGATTTAGAAATCAATTTAGTTGTGTCTACGTTCGCGCTAAATGTTATTTTTGGTAATTAGCCAAATTCTTATTAGAAAACTAATTATTTCATTCCTTCTTGACAAAAGAAATTCTGATGGTGCCGATTTAATATGTTAAGGGGTTTTCCGCTTCAAAAATGTTCCAGTGATTTGAAAACATTGAAAGCCCAAAGGTCCCAAGCTTGGATACGAACAAAATCTCTGTCAAGAAAAAACACTTACAAGAGAAAAATGAGAAAAAGGTAATTTTTCCTTGTACGATGGGTGCAGAAAACATTAAAGAAAAAATCCAAAAAATTAAAAGTACTTAAGAGATTAAATTCATTTTTATCAAGATTTTTTTTTGTTTCAAAAACGAATAAAAGAGTTAGTTTGAGAGTTGCTATTTTTTGCCTTAGCTAATAAGATTATTACATAATAAACTGATCGTCATATCATACCGAAAGCACTGACTCCTGCCATTTCACGAAAGTTTAGCAATGATGTGTATTTAGCCAAATATCTAGAATGGGTAACCGCTCAGTAATAGCATAGCAGACCCTGTAAACAAATATTACTAATCAATATGAATGATCTTGACAGAGAATTTAACGCTTGTTACATTTGAACGAACTTTTATTCCTCCTCCAAAAATCTGAATCAGTAGAATTGTAGAATTGCATTATTATTTACTTCTTGGGAGAATTTTTTACATCAGCGTTAGCTAATGGTCTTTCACTGAAGTTTGATAGTATTATTATTAATATTAACTCATTAGAGTTTTTCACATCAGTTTAAGCTGGTGGTTTCTCACTGGAGTTTGAGTGACAGCAAATCTCCTCAAGTCTCCAGGACTCTTCTCAGTATTCTGGCCGTTCTCAATAATGTTGTATTTTGGATGGTCTCCACTCGTCCGCCAACTTCCAAGTCCTCCAGTGTCTTTAGCAATCTTTTAGTTACTGCTCCAAACGCACCAATTACGATTGGTATAATTGTCACCTACATGTTCCATAGTTTTTTCAATTCCCGAGCAATGTCAAGGTACTTATCCTTCTTTTCAGATTCTTTCAGTTTTATTCTGTGGTCAGCCGGGACAGCAAAGTCGACAATTTTGCAAGTCCTCTTCTTTTTGTTGATTATTATTAGGTCTGGTCTTCTGACCGAGATTAGGTGATCCGTGTGTATGTCAAAATCCCATAGGAGTTTATGTGTGTTATTTTCTAAGACAGGTTCTGGGTTGTGCATATACCATTTGTTTGTATGGTCAAATTTAAATTGTTTGCACATCTCCAAGTGGATCACCTTGCCGATCCAGTCATGTTTAGTTTTATATTCCTTCTGCGCTAATTTGCTGCATTTGCTTATTATGTGATTGATAGTTTCATCTCTGTCACCGCATAGCCTACATTTGCTATTTTGCTGCGTCTTATCTATTCTCGCTTTGATGTTTTATGGTGTTGTTTTGTGTTGCTTATAGGAGAGATTCTGTTTCTCTCTTAAAGTTTCCTTTTCTTATCCATGTTCAGGTTTTGTCGTGTGAGATGTTGTTTATCAGTCGTTTAAAACGTCCATAGAATTGTTTTCCTTCCCATTTTTGTTTCCTAGTTATTGTTATTCTGTTGTTCATCGTGTTATCAGTATCGTTTCTGATGGTTGTAATGAGTCCTCCATCGTGTTTTTGTATATAGTCTTCGAGTCGTTGTATCGATGCATCAACGCTGTCTTATTATTATTATTATTATTATTATTTTCCCACCAGCGTTAGCTGATGCTTTTACACTGGAGACAGTAAGTCTCCTCAAGTCTCCAGGACTCTTCGTATTTTGGCCGATCTTAATAATGCTGTGGTTAGGAGGGTCTCCACTTGTCCTCTTATTTCCAACTCTTCCAGTTCGTCTACCAATCCTTTGGGGACTATACCGAGCGCACTAATTACAATTAGTATTATCGTTCCGCAGCTTCGTCGGTTCTCTAGCAAGGTCTAGGTACTTATCTCTCTTTTTGCTTTCTTTTAATTTTACTCTGTATTCCGCCATGATGGAAAAGTTCACTATTTGGCAGTTTCTTCGTTTTTTTGTTAGCTATCACTAGATCTGGTCATTTGGCTGATATTATGTGATCTGTTTGTATCTCAAAATCCCAAAGAACTTTGTGCGTCTTATTCTTCAGGAGAGATTCCGGGTTGTCAATATACCATTTAGGGCTGTGGTCAAATTTCATTTTCTTACACAATTCCCAGAGGATCACTTCCCCCACCCAGTCGTGTCTAGTCTTTTACTCTTTTTGTGCTAATTTGCAGCATATTATGTGATTGATTGCTTTGTCTCTATCACCCATACTAGGCGCCTCTGGTGGTGTAATGGTTAGCAAGCTCGACTAGCAAACCTACACGAGTGAGTTCGAGTCTCATTGGGTGCTCCTTTCATATGGCCTTGTGCCACATCTAAGCAAAAGCTTAGTAAATTTCCACCGCATAACCCATATTCAGTATTTTGTGGCGTCTTATCTATTTTTCTTTAACATTCTTGTTCCTTATGGTATTGTTTTTTGTTGCTATTAGAAGAGATTCAGTTTCTTAAGGTCTCCCTTTCTTAACCATTTTGAAGTATTCTCGTGTGAGATCTCGTTTGTTTGTCTCTTGAAATATCGATATTATTATTATTATTATTTTTACACCGGCGTTAGCTGATGCTAACCTTCCATTTTTGTTTCCAAGTTATTGTTGCTCTGTTGATTCTTGTGTTGTTTCTGTTGTTTCTGTTCACTGTTTTTAGTCTTTCTTTGCTTTATTTTATATGTTATCTTCGAGTTGTCATATCGATGCATCCACACAATTTTCAATCCTGGCGAGTCCTCTTCTCGTCTTTTTTGACACATATAATCTGTCAATATCATCTCTGGAATATAAGGCCTAATGAATCGTTATTATTTTTCTTGTTCTCTGGTCCTTTTGCTGAAGTTCATCCTTCGTCCACTGTAAAAATGGTCTCGAATATCTTACAAGGGGAACAGCCCAAGTGTTTACCACTTGATGAGATTTCGGCTATATATTTGGGTTTCGAAAAATTTTCTCATTTTCCTAAGATACTCTGTTTTATTTTTTAAAATCTCCACTTATTTGATAGTATCCGCTTTCAATATTCCCAAGTACTAGTAAGTTTCCTTTTCTCCGAGCGTTCTAATTTTCTTTTGATTTGATAGTAATATTCCTTCCGTCATTTGTCGTTTCACGTTTCTCATTATTAGCACGGCACTTTTTTCTACCCCGAATTCCCTCCCTATATCCTGACTGTATATTCGTACTGCCTATATTAGGTTTTCCAATTCTTTTTCCTTTTTGACAAACAGTTTGATGTTGTCCATGTACATTAGGTGATTGATCTTTTTTGTGATTTAGTAAGTTTGTATTCGCCCGTGTATCCTAAGTATGTGATTGAGTGTCATCATATAATAGTAATGTTGATAGCGCATCTCCCTGGAATATGCCTTTCTCGATTTTCCCTGCAGCTAAACTTTTTCTCTTGCTTTTAATTCCACTGCTAGGTTTTTAATGTTTTCCAGATTAACTTTATGAATTGTCGGCTATCAAGTACATTTTGATAAAATCTATTATCCAGCTTTGTGGAACTATATTATATGATGTTTTGGTGTCAACCCACGTCATAGTGACATTTTTCCGTCTCGTTTTACTCTCCGTGAGGATGGGTTCATCAATGTATAGTAGATTTCCTGTTCTGGTTCCTTTGCATCATCCTTTTTGTTCTTCGGAAAAAGACTACTTACCGAATTGTAAATATCATCCCTCATCTGTGCTGTTAGTATTTTCCACATCATCGTAGGCACGTTATGTGTCTATAATTGTTGGGGCACTTCCTTTTTGAGGTCTTTTTGGATTAGGGAGGTCTTTCCTTTGGACATCTATTCGGGTAAGTCTATTTCTTCAAAGTATCTATTCATTTTGAAAGCCAGTCAGTCGAGGATAAAAGTGAATTTTTTAAAGCAAAATTCATGTATGCCACCATGGCCTGGTGTTTTTCAATTTGGTATCTTTTTGAGTATTGATCCGAGTGAATTGAAGTGTATTTTCCCTTTGGGACCTTCTTCGAATCCTTGTAACTCTTTTTCTATGTTTTTTTTTTATCCATTCGCCTTTTTTTGGTTGCCATATTTTGCTTCGAAATTGTTTAGTTTACTATGGCGGTTGTTACGTCTTTGTGCATTCTTCTCCTACTTGCTGGAAAAGTTTTTTGTTGTTTTGGAATATACTATTTTGTTTATATTGTTTGGTCATATCTCGGTATCTTTTTAGTTTTCCTTCTTTCACCAGAACCTTCCAATTTATCTTCTCGAGTTGTATCGTATTATTATTATTATTATTATTTTACCCCTTCTTGAGTTTTTCATACCAAAGTTAGCCGATGGTTTCTCATTGGAGTTTGAGTGACAGCAAGTCTCATCAAGTCTCCCGGACTCTCCTCAGTATTCTGCACGATCTCAATAATACTGTAGTTTGGATGGTCTCTACTTGTCCTCTTATTTCTAACTCCTCCAATCCCTGTATCAATCCTTTGATAACTTTAACGAGAGCACCAGGCACAATTGGTATAACCATCACTTTCATGTTCCACAGCCTTTTCAATTCCCTGGTATGATAGAAATATTTATCTTTCTTTTCGCTTTCTTTCAATTTTACTCTGTGATCCTTCGGGTCCATAATTCGGCAGGTTCTCTTTTAGTTGTCTGGCCGAAATTAGTTGTTTCATTTGTATCTCAAAATCCCAGAGAATTTTGTGCGTCTCATTCTCCAAGATAGATTATGGGTTGGGTTTATATCGTTTGTTCGTATGGTCAAATTTCAATTCCTTGCACAATTCCCAGAGGACCACCTACCCCACCCAGTTGTGTCTAGTTTTATTCTCTTTCTGTGCTAATTTGCTGCATTGTGATTGATCGATTCGTCTCTATCACCACATAATCGAAATATGCTGTTTTGTTGCGTCTTATCTATTCTTTCTTTGATATGATTGGTCCTTATGGCATTGTTTTATACTGCTATTAGAAGAGTTTCAGTTTATCTCTTGAGTTTTCCTTTTTTTGCCACGTCCAAGTTTTCTCGAGTTTTGGGTATCATTGTGGACATTGTGCTTTTGTTCGTTTTACTTTTAAATACGACACAAGAAGAAGAAGAAGAAGAAGAAGAAGAAGAAGAAGAAGAAGAAGAAGAAGAAGAAGAAGAAGAAGAAATAATGATGATGCAACAAGTTACTGTGTAAAGGCTTTGACGCGACGAACAATTAGTCAAGATAAGCAATTTCTGGAAAATCTATCCGGCTTCCTCCCACAGGAAACGTTTCTAACTTATCTGGTTAAAACAGATTCAGCATCCCCACCTCAGACTAATTTTATTGCTTCCGTTATTGTTATTATTTTATACTCATTCTTTCTCGTTTTCTCTTCTTTTCTTTTTTTATCTCTCACTCGCTGTTTTATTTTTCTCGTGTCCTATATTATACAGAAGGTTCAAAAGCGACAAAGGATTGCATGTAAAATAATCCGAGGGTTGCAGTCTGGCTATTCTAAATTTTGCGGACCGGGTGACTGACAATTACGCAATCATATGATTTAAATTAACTGATTATAACCACTTGTAACAATTAATTAACAATTTGCATACAATTAAACGATTTCAAATATTTCTACCTAACATTAATAATCCTGTTAATTACAATAATTTGTTTGTTATATGGTTTTACTTATTCCAATTCAATCCAAATAATTTTCAATGATTGATTGATTTATCAACCCATCTTAGGTTAGTGTATGCCGAAAGGTTAGGGAATCGAGTTCATTGTATGTTCGTATTTTTATTTTTTGTGCAGTTGTTTCATAAGAGATTTTTGTACATGGTCTTATTTGGGTTTTGTGGTTTAATTTTGTTCAATGGCATATCAAACTTCGTGGTTTATTTAATGCCAACGCCATCTTTGTAGAAGAACAGCCGTAATATTATTTAGTTTATAGCAGGGAGGATAAGTAGGTTTATACCTATCATAAGGGTATTAGTCTGAAAGAGAACATAATTGTGTGACTGGAGTTCGAACTCGTTTACTCCGAGCCTGCAGTTCAGCACTTTAGCCATTGTGCCTCGGATACTTTCGCTAAATGGTCTTACCGAATACATATAATTTTCAAACATATATGGGACCTAACAGGTACAACCACTCCGGGTGTGAGTGGACCTGGGAGTGATAGCAAATAAGGGGTACTTCACATTTCTCGGGACTCAAAGCCTCACCACCGGGTGTAGTTTTGTGTCATACCCCTGTGCAGATGCCAATAGGGCGCTCATGGGTTTTTCATTTTTGCTAATTTTATCTTTCAACCTTCTGGCTATGGTGTCATTTTTTGATATTTCTGCTTTAACGACAGGATTTCCAGGGAGAAAGAATCAGACATCCTTTTTTCGGCAGAAGCAAACTGCGGCAGTAATTGTCTGGTTGGGAAAGTGAATCAGAAATACTAAGAAGTATTTCATAAAACATAAAAAAAATTATTGCTTGTTTATTTATTTATTTATCTATTATTTAATTTTTTTTATGGCTGTTGAAAATGTGGAAACCGATGCACTTGATATTATCAAGGTATGAAGCAATGATTTACGTTATGTTTTAGGTTTTCTTCATCTCTATTGTTCTTCGATAATCTTTGATCGTATTTGTCTATCTTTCTGACTCCGGCTTCGCGATTATGACCGCCCTTTTCCGTGTCTGCGACTATTTTGGTTGACTACAAGCTCTAAGCTGACTCGCCACCCGAACTGGCGTCAGGACCGCATGACTTGATAATGCATCCATATTTAAGAATTTGTTTCTGGAACATCGAATTTACAATAACATATAAACATTCATCTTTACACAGCCACACTGTCAATTGATAAGCTATTTCGAGGAAAAAGTGCCAACTTACAAAGCAAGTTGATATTTGAAATGTGGCATATATGTTTTTCATCAGCAGAAAGGCGTCGCTTGCAGTGTCGAGAGATTGAGTTATTGAAAACATCAGCTAATTTATTTCTTGTAATTATGCGATAATTTTATTTGGTTTTATTTCGTAATTGCATTGGATCTCATGACATTACATTTATATTTAAGAAGAAATAAAAAGGTAGAAAATCTTGAAAATGTATATCAAAGAATTCCATTGGATTTACCATTGGATTTATCAAGTTATTGCTCGATAAACCCAAAGCATAGGATTTACCATTGGATTTATCAAGTTATTGCTCGATAAACCCAAAGCATAGTTCTCAGTAGTCTCGTCACTGCCGTTTGTTTTCACCATCATCGGGGAAGGATCAAAGTATTTTTAGTTTGCGTTCATAATATCTCTTAAAAGGGGCTACAAGGTAGGTATTTAATCAGTTTTTTCGTTTTTTATACTTTTATTAAGATCCATTTTTTAATACAAAGGCTGCTTCTAGTCCATCTTAGTATGTCTGAATTTTAACCTTACCAATTTATGGATCGAGCTTTGAAATTCGACTGATACGATACTTGCTTTGACTTTTGTTTTGATTTACTTTCACTTTAAATCCTATCGTTGCATGTCCATCTAAGTTTTTCGATTCTTTTAGAGGACATAGTTACTGCCCTGTTGACTGGAGCTGTCGAACACGCCGACGACACCCATGTAAACATTCCCACGACGTGGCCATCTGTTGGCAGTGGGTTGCAATCCGTTGTACTTGCCGACGTGATCCTGATGGCTGAGCAATCCTTGATCCGGAACACACTACTTTGGCCCTTACTATGCTAGACAGTCGGTCGGTCGGTCGGTCGGATTGGCCCGATCCCACCAATCGGCTGCTCATGTCAAACTCTAGCAACTAATATAATTGTACCAACCATATTAATCAAAATGCTTTTGTGGCAAACAAGTACCCAACCCTATTTTATCTTAAATATACTAGAAGGTGGTGGCTGAGGATCAATTGCATTTATATAGGAATACTTGAAACAATTAAAACTGTGTGCAAATGAATGATTAATATTAGATAGAATTATTTATGATAAATAGCAATAATTGAAAACATTTACCTGTGCAAAAGTAAATCATTAATATTAACTATATATAGCCCAGTCGACTCGAGCAGAATACGCCAATTATACCTCTGCTGAGGGGTACTATTTACCAACCCCTCCGCTCGGGCAGGATATGACACAAGGTCAATTTTTAAGCGGAGTTTAACAGGTTTGAATTCAGAGTTTTCCTTCTCCTAGACTAGTTGCCTCACCAAGGCTGAAGAACCTAGTCCGTCCTACTATTTACCCATAGCTGGAGGGAGAATAAGGGGGTTCATACCTTTCCCAAGGGTATTTGCCCGAAAGTGAACGTAATAGCGCGACTGGAGTACGAACTCGCGTACTACGATTCCGCAGTTCATCGCTTTAACCATTACACCACGAGGACACCCTCTGCTGAGGGGTAAGAGACCCCCTCACGTCCCTGTGTCCTGGGTATCATACTAAATCCACTGATGGCGAGGCTCCAGCCCTTTAGCTTTGGGGAATGTGAAGTATTCCTTTTTTCCATTACTCTCAGGTCCACTCTGACCCGAAGTGGAAGTACCTGTTTGGGTCCCATCTATGGGTTAAATAGAAATATTCAGTCAGTTACTACACTTGAAACCATTTAATTGTGAAATAATCAGTATTGAATAAAACGATTAATATTAGTAATATTTGAAACCATTTAGAATCGTGAGTATTAGCAATACTTGTAAACATTTAACTGTGAGCAAATAAATGAGCTCTGACTCGTGTAAGAATAATGTTGCCTACGTACGATGCGCTTAAAAATCTTCCTCACGCACGCACGTATATATATGATTCGGATATAAATATATATATATATATATATATATATATATATATATATGTGTGTGTGTGTGTGTGTGTGCCGCGACCGGCCTACGAACGTAAACAGATCGGATTACTCCTTTGCCCAAGAAAAATAACATCCGGGTACGGCCAGAAATGACGAAGCCCTTTTTCGACTCTAACCGGCCGTTACAGCTAAGAAAGGGATAAATTAACATTTATCAACATTTGCAAAACACTTCTGCCAGAAATAATTCTATAAAACCATTTTTATTGAATTATTTCTGGCAGAAGTAATACTCTTCACTAGCCCATACCGGGCTATAAAAGTGCTTATTTTCTACGTCCATTTTTTATAGAACTTTCTATTCATGTGGCGCGGCAGAGGTGGCGTTCCCTTTCTTTCATATGAAAAAGGCTTCAGGCGGCGAAAAATTCAGAGGTCTACGCAGATGCTCTCAGGAGCCACTCGGTTCCATGAGGCTCGAATCATACGTTATCGTGGTTGCAGTCACCTCACCGCCACTTCTAGTGGCAGACTCAACCTTTTTTTTTCCATCACATCGATATCCCCTAACGGTCCTTTTAAGGACCATGAGAGGTCCTCTTCTGCGGGTTGGAGTATCTCTGTCGAAATAGACATCCAGGAGGCAAACACGAAGACGGATTCTAAGACCAGCCGGTCTTAACCTTCGCTCGGTTCGGCTCGTCCGTTTGGCTGCGCAGCGCTAAAGGCAAGGGTTAGCCTTTACCTACCGCTCCACTATCTGTGGAGCGCTAAGATAACGCCAATTTTAGCCTCGGCCTCCTGGCCCGTTCGCTCGACAGTGCAGAGCTTTGGCGCGCAAGCCTTAGCTATCGTCTCGATATGCTCGCTCAGCTTTGGCGATCAAGCCTTTGCTACCGCCCGATACGTTCGCACAGCTTTGGTCCGCAAAGCCTTAGCTACCGTCCCGACTCGTCCGCACAGCCTTAGCGCGACAAAGCCATAGCTACCGTCAACGATACGCCCGCACAGCTATTCGGCGCGACAAAGCCATAGCTACCGTAAACAATATGCCCGCACAGCTAGAGGCACGACAAAGCCCTAGCTTCACCGATCCGCACGCTCGACTTCGTATGTATTAAGGCCTGGCAAACCTAAGCTTCGGTTTCCCCGTCCGTTCACTTGGTCCGTAGTATTAAGACACGGCTCAGTCTTAGTCACCAACTCGCTCGACTCTACACGACCAAGCTGTTACGGGCTAGTAACCAGATCGACACCTCACCGGTTAACACAACGTACTGTCAAAACCGGGATATCGATCTACCGACCACGACGCTCCAGCAATGCAGCATCCAGTCCACGTAACGACTCGCTGTTACGGACTGCCCTAGCATTGCAACAACTAGCCTACGTACGATTCGCTGTACAGGCTAGCAACCAAATCGACACGGTTAACCCAACGAACTGTCAAAACCGGGACATCGATTTACCAACAACTCGACCGACCTCATCTTCCTGTTACGATCGTCCAGCTGCATTCAACGACTCGACCGATCTCAGCTGCCCACAACGATCGTCCAGCTGCATCCAACAACTCGATCGACCTCAGCTTACCCGCATCAAACATCTAGCTGTATCTCCACGACTCGACCTACGCCAGCGATCGACGTCGAACGTCCAGCTGTGCACATCCACGACTCGACCATACCAGCTATCGACATCACCCATCTAGCTGAAGACCACATACGACCGCCATCGGACTTTACTTACACGTTTGTAATTCCGGCAATAAATCGTCACTTTTATTGTATCTGTTACCTTGCCTCTTTCTCCCCTTCATTGTCTTTGGTTGTCACTACTCGCACGCATTAAACCGTAAAAACATTTGCGGGGTCGACACGCTTATCGGCTCTACAACATATGATTCGGTACTAAATAACTCACAAGGGTTGATATACTATAAATCACAACCAAACTAAGTCAAAAGAATTAAGTTAAATTGGAATCGCGCAAAATTGTTCCGGCAGTTATGAATATGTAAGGAGAGACAAAGTCTGACGCAAGGCTACGGATATGAGGTAAATAAATTCAACACTAATCCACAACAAAACATTTTACAATTTACTATTTTTGGCAACCAGTTAAAATAAATACGAGAATTGTAAAATTTCTCTCCTGATAGCAACATTTCATGAGTTAGAGGACAAAAACTTGGTTCTTGACGTATTTTTGAATGCCTTCCACACCAGAATTCGGCGATGTTTATGTTGATATGGTTGGGGGTGTCTATTTAATATGCACTAAGATCAGAGGCGGGGTGGTGAGTGAGTGTGGACAAACGGTTGGTTAAAGCCCAGGGGGTTAGAAGTGGGGTGGGAGAAAGTATTTACGATTTCTCACATACTAATCAATTTCAATGTTTAAGTTTGCGTTACAATTCGTTTGAAAAGCTGTTCGCTCTTTCTATTCAAACTTGTTGACCGTAAAATTTAGACAAAATAAAATTTATTCCTTGATGTTAGCATTAGAGGCAAGAAAGTCAGACAGGGTGTAGCCGTAGAGGATTTGGGGGCGGGAAGAGAAAGCAGTGAGTAGAAGTGAGGAAGATTGATGTCGTCTACGCACACAATACTTGCTTTTACACACATACAAACGTACAGATGTGTAAGGCTGTACACATTTACACACTGTTATATGACACATATATAAAAAGACTTATAAACACACATTATATACATTATACAAGCACGCCTTCACATACACACATACACATGCATACGCATATGTGCGTACCCAATGACGCACATACACTGATAAACATATACATACACTCATGCATATATTCACATGCAGACATACAATTTGGCCTTAATGCGTGTAGGAATACACTGAATAATGCACACAACGACAAATGCAAATAACATTGGCCAACTCTCCTTCATTACTCATATTTTCTCTCAGTTACACAAACTCAATCTCTCATACATGCTTATCCGTTTTCTCTGCTTTTTTCTGTCTGACTGTCTGTCTGTCAGTGCCTCACCCCATTCAATCTCTCTCTGTCTCTCTCTGTCTCTCTCTCTCTCTCTCTTGGCTACACTTTTCCTCTGCTACATACAGGCTGTCATTTATAAATCCAAACACACACTCTTTCTCTCTCACTTTAATATCCTCTCTCTTCTCTCTCTCTCTCTCTCTCTCTCTCTCTCTCTCTCTCTCTCTCTCTCTCTCTGTATTAGACTCTGATAATCGCTTTTTTCTTATTTAAACTTATCTTTCTTTATTCCCTTTTGTTCGCAGAAAGAAATCCTGAAAAGCATGCTTTTCCGTATTCATTTTGCAAGAGTACGTGTAAAATTACACATGCAACCGCAAAAAATCAGCAGGTGTGCCACCCACAAAACCATAATCGGATAACAACTCTAGTGCTAGACATGATTGGGGAAAAGTGCATCAATGCAACAGGGTATCTCAGCAGTATCTTATGATACCTCCAGATTTTGTTGGTTTCCTGTCACATCATGAAAATGCAAGATGAAAAGGCAGGATCTTCATTTAATCCTTTGCTGTATTCACAAGATGCTAACCAATGTTAACGATTCTGTAGCATTAATTCACTGATATAAGATTTGAATTTTTTGACGAAATGGCGATGTCAAGAAAATGAACGCGAAATTGGACGTGGAATTTACAAATATTTCTGTGCAAAGTCAATGTACAAATCCCCAGTGAGGAAGCGTTAATTCAATGATGTTAGATTTGTATTAACTGAGGAGGTGATAACTTTAAATTCGACGTTATAACACACACACACACACACACACACACACTGAATATATATATATATATATATATATATATATATATTGGACGATCGTGAACACTTTAGATTACTGTTGTTAGTGCAGACCAATGATATTGATTATTCTGAGTTGGTAGGAGCAAAAAATATTAATTAGCATTTCATTCTTATATCAAGAATTTAAATGATTAAAAATAGTGATCAGAAATAAAACGAAAACTCAGAAAATTATCATTCACTTGCAAGTTGGACTGAAAATTAATTTATTGTTTCATTTAGAGATTTTTGAGCGTATTGGTCTAATAAAAACTTTTACTTTGATGTGTCATTTTCACTGGGTTATGGTTACGTCCTAACATACTGATAATTTAAGCAACAGCTACTATCTATCTATATAGATGGGGGTGCCAACATGTGGCTGTGTATACATAAATCTCATCTTGCATTCATTACCTTGAGTAACTATTTTGGAGGATTGTCATAAGTTCGGCTCTTACAAACTAGATTTCGAATACCAGACCCATCACTTTTATATTTGTTTCGACAATCGGGTTTATAGAGATACGATGGATAAAGTATAGAGATGATGTTAAAACATAAACATTTGTTGTCTGAAATTAATGCTTTTTTATATCATTTGAGTAAAGTTGGCGACTGTAGTCGAGGGCGACCCGAAAGCTCCCTTTTCAATAGCTACTACAGCGAGGGATAGGGGAGGGTGCTACTCCATTCCCTATATTGCTCCACTTTACCCTTGATCCATACCTTATGCTGAGTGTTGAGCAAGGCAGCATCAAGTACCATTTTTAAGTCTTTGGTATAATTCGACCTGGGATTGAACCCCGGTCTCCCGGAGCATTGGTGAACACTCTAGCCATTACACGAATGGTTCAGTCCATTGGCCATGCGCTTAGAGTGTTTGCTAATGACCAGGAAGACCGAGGTTCAATCCCTGCCAACAAAGGAAAACCTGCCTCTATATACGCAATTTCTAAATTTGCCACCTTCACGATGGGTTCTGAATCTATATATATATATATATATATATTGATTTAGAATATGTTGGGTTTCTATATTATTACTGAAATACCAGGTGCGGCCAAAGGTATTTTCCTACGTTCTAAGTCGTCATGGGGCACCGGTGTTATTTTTATTTTAAGGTGTGTTTATTTTCGTTTTAATTATGCGAGGTCAATCGGGTTCTAGAGCCAAAAGATAATTTACAGGAAGCAAGTGAGTTCGTAGAGAAAAAAAAAACTGCATGGCAAATAAATGTTGGCTCTAAATATTCTTAATGCTCAGTCATAGCTATTATAGAAAGCAGACCAAACAGACACTGATTAAAAGAAAAAACTCTGAGGAAATGAACTCGTTTAATTTCAAGGAAACTGCGGGTTATTAGGCAAAGAAGCTTTTTTATTTCCACGGGAAAGGAAGGAGATTATGTTGGAAATGAATATTTTGGAATAAAAGATGGACAAAAATGAGGCTAATATTATTTCTATATAATTTCCGGAAAGAAAGAATAACCATCAACATTATCATTCATTTCCAAACAATATATATATATATATATATATATATATATATATATATATATATATATATATATATATTCCTACAGCAGGAATTGGAATACACCCTACTAAAGCCTGATTGTCACAGCTGGGGAATTTCAAAAATGCAATCTGGACGTGAGGACACTTTACAAGAACGATATGCAATAAGATTCTGTTTTAAGCTTGGAAAAATTGCCACAGAAACTTATGGAATGCTTCAGACTGCTTCTCGACTATCTTGCATGAATCGAGCATCAGTTTTTGAGAGGCATAAGAGATTCAAGGATGCAGGGAGTCTGTGAGGGATGATGAGAGGTGTGGCAGGAGAAAGGAAGTCAGAACACCAGAGTTGATCGGCCAAATGGTTAGGGTTAAGATACTATGTTGAGGTTTTAAGGGAGTTCAGGAAAAGATTCCGTCGGAAGAGGCCAGCACGCTTCAAATCGGGTCAGTAGCATTTCCACCAGGACAATGCACCTGTCCGCAACTCCATCCTTGTCACAGACTATTTGAGCAAGATGGGCATCACGACAGTTCCTCAGCCTCCCTATAGTCCAGACCTTGCTCCCGGTGACTTTTGGTTATTTCCTAAGCTGTCGTTATGAGACAATTGAGGAGATGAAAGAGGCTGTGACGAAGGTCATTGACACGCTAACACAAGAGGATTTCCATGGGGCCTTCCAGAAGCTGTTGGAACGGTACAACAAGTGCATTGCAGCCGGAGGAGATTACTCCGAAGGGGACTAGAGTTTCATGTGTGTACTATTAATAAAAGTGCCCATACGAAAAAAGTCTGGAAACTTATTTAATGATCCTCGTGTATATATATATATATATATATATAAATATATTACTTCCATTATATATATATATATATATATATATATATATGCATATATATATATGCATATATATATATTGCATATATATATATATATATATATATGCATATGTGTATGCGTGCATCACATATATACATACATATATGATGATTTTACATATCCTTATTTAATAATAATTTACGACCTGCCATATTGCTTTTAGAGTTTCAATCCTTTCTATTACTAGTAACTTTTAAACAGATTTATTTGCCCTTTTTTGTTCTTAGTGGACCTCGGAGTAATAGTAATCAAGGAGTGACTCTGTTCTCCTTAATGCTCCAAAACTGGAGCCTCATCGCCAAATGAAGTTCCGTTTCATACCCAGGACACAAATAACTTGTATTATATCATGCTTCTACATTGAAAATATATTTTGAATTACTTTGAAAATAGGATACATACTTTTGTTGTATTAGTTTAACTGTTACTGAAATTTCATGGAGAATTCATTATCAGTTATTATTCATTTTCGATGAGGATTTCCTTTTATCCTAATTTCGTTAAATGACGATGTGAGAAGTTACAAGGAAAGGGCAATTGAAATTAAAAACGAAAGAAATACGAGTGAAAAAATAGTCATGGCTGACAATGCTTCGGATAATATAACTAATTATAATCGTAACCAGCTGAAAACCCTCCTCTAAGAGTTGAATTCTGAACTACTCGAGCAAGAAGAGCTTAATGGGAGTGCTGAGGACAAATGTATTCATAACTGCACAATTTTTTAAGTCTGCATTTTTCTGTGACAGGTGGAAAAGAGAGCTTAACTTAAATTTCTAATTGGAATATTTTCAAACAGCTGTCTTCTTTATACGATTAGCCAAAACGATAAAGATTCAGTTTAGCTAACCTTGCTGACATTAATTGAATTTTTTTTTATTAGAAAATAACACTTATTAACTTGACTGACGCAGCTTTTAATTTTTGATAAAAAATAACTTCCGAGTTTTTGAAAAATTAATTGTTCCTGACTTATCTAATATTTTTAGAGCAGAAATAACGTAAAGATTAAAATGCAAAATGCAAAATGTAAAAACAAAAGCAAAAACAAAAAAAAAACTAGGTGGCTTGGGTGGGGTATATTTTGAAGTAAAAATATTATAAACATCATAAATCCAACCTTAAAATAAACAGGAAAATTATTTTAAACATATTGTAAAATTTGGATTCTTTCAACTGACATTAGTTCAAAGAGGAAATACATGTTTTTAATTCAGTAAACATCGTTTTTTATTTCAGGGTGGAGTCTTTTAAACCGATTTAACACACACCACACACACAGAAATACATATATATATATATATATATATATATATATATATATATATATATATATATATATATATATAAGCTTGCATGAGGATTGGCTACGTGAAACTTATGAGTTCTACCCTGTTTTATTTATTTTTATTGCTGATATATATATATAAGTGCCACTTCTTTACAGAAGAAGTCCTTCTCACTCCTACAAAGAGCACTCGTTGGCACACATGTGGCTCCTCAGCAGAATTTGCTAGATCTGTCGTTAGCATTGACACTAAACTCGTAGACTCTAATATAGATTCTCAAAGCTGCTGCAGAAACAAATTGCTGCCGAAGGACATGTGTAAAATCAGCCTATTAATTTTGCAGACTGACTTGGGGTAAACAGACACTACAGTACATATTGCAATCATGTTCAGACCGAGGTCAAGTCCTGTTTCCAAAGTGTTCGTTTCACGATAGAATGTTTGATTCCTATAACTAAGGACCCATTACAACCATTGTAGATCAATTTTTTCAAAACTGATTGATTTTCCGTCATCTGCTCTGAGTTTTCAACATATAAACTAAGTGACATAAGTTTGTTTTTGATGACATCCTTAAAACGTTACTTAGGTTTATCTCAGACGTTTACCATGTTGAAATACTCCGTAATACTGTTAAGGTAAACCTACCTCTCCAATTCTTGTAAGGTACCCAATGCGTCGGACACGTGAATGCATAGTCATGAATTTTTACCCAGTTTCATTTCATT
The DNA here is from genome assembly GCA_963585895.1 of Sepioteuthis lessoniana. NCBI lineage: Eukaryota > Metazoa > Mollusca > Cephalopoda > Myopsida > Loliginidae > Sepioteuthis > Sepioteuthis lessoniana. The sequence continues at coordinate 74,551,830 of OY757923.1, read as the reverse complement.
TTATAGTTGAAATATATATAAGGTGCATCCAAAATGTTATGAATAAAACAGATCACTAATTGAGCCGTTTGTTTATAACTGATTAACTATTAGTGGATTGAACTTTGAACTTTACCTTAAAGAAAAATAGAGGTCCCACCATGTTGGTCAATAATGGAGTTAGACGGGTCAGAGTGAACAAGAGCGCAGCGCATTTGCTGTTTTTGCTCCAAGGTATATAATCAAAAACATTGAGTTTGAAATTCTTTTATAAATTAGGGGGAAAATATTTTTTTCTGATATTGCAAAAGAGTCTATGAAGATGATTTCTTGAGCAGTATGCTAGGTTTCGACAGACACCGTCATTTCAAATCGGGAAGAACATCCATCAAAGGCTGTTCTAAATCTGGATCACATTAAGTGCGTGCTATGATCCGTGGAAATCGCTTGCTGACTCTTCATGAAGTTTTCGGAGAGGTGGGAATTTGTATAAGTTCAGGCTACGGGATTTTTTGAGAAAAACTCTTGATGTATCGTATAGCCAAAAATTTATCTGCCGTGTTTGCTGAAAATGAATAATAAAGCAAAAAACCATAGCCTGATTACATTCGGTTGGGGACAAGTTAATCGTCTACTCTTCGCATTTGATTCTTATGGGATTTTTTGTTAAAAAAACGTTGAAATCTTAAGTGATACAAGAGACAAATGAGATGACTTGTACCATTTATACACTGTCCGACATTTCAACAAAATTACTTTAGCAACAAATTAGAAATGACCCAATAATTTCTATCAATAACACAATCGGTGGAACTTAGAATCCACTATATCTTCTTCAGAGGGATATGAACGCTCCTCTCCACAACAACAGAAGAGTGTGTCTTTGGTTTGACACTAAACTAAATCTGGTGGTGAAGCTCTCGTTGAAGGGAGTATAGAGCTCCTCTTTATTGTCATTACTTCCAGGTCCACTTTGACCCAGAGTGTTAGTATTTGTTAGAGTCCCATGTATTGGTCAAATAGATCCGTTTAAAAATTATTTGTATTTTATAGGACGATTTTTCAGCAAATCAGGTGTAAAGAATCGGTTACTTGAAATGAAAATTGTTTACAAAGGATTATTAGTCACATGAAATCATATATTTACTTGCAAATGTTAGGAATACTTGAAACCATATAAATATGTGCAAACAAATGATTATTATTAAACAGGAATTGTTACTTTAAACCATATAATTTAGTATGCATGGCGTAATCAGATAGGAATCCTTGAAATCATGCCACTGTGTGCAAACTATTTATATTAGAATATGAAACTTGATATCATTTAACTATGTGTAAAAGAACTGTTAGAGACGAATAAAAATGTCAATGTGGAGTTGATATCTTGTTAATTAAAACAAAAGCAGCCTCCTAACACAATTCACCCCACCAGAAATTTGGAGATGACATGTTCTACTGTTTGCTACTTACGGGGGAACCACCAATACAAGTGGTTGGGTATCAATCTGAAGACTTTGCAGAAGAATTGAATAGAGTTAGATAAGTCCAATAGTGATTGAGAAGGTATGGTTGCTCGAAAGCTTCACTCTAATCGTTCTGATAAGAAAAGTACTCTCAAATTTGTTGGTGAGATCCAGGACATGATTGACAATGATCCCAAGTGGTCAATCAGGTCCATAGCCTGGGACATGGGACTATCTGAACTTTTTTATCCGACAGATAGTGCGTGAAAACTTTCGGTATTTTTCATATAAGAAGTAAGAGTCAATTTCTATTACAAGCCGTTAAGGACAAGATGAAAGATTACTCTGCAAACACTTACAATAAACTCGAATGTCCCTTCCAACCGAACATGTTTTGTTTTTTCTCAGATGAGAAATGATTCTCCCAAGATTAGATAGTAAACTCTCAGAACAACCACAAAATGTACTGATAGTGAGAAAAACCAAACACCCCGTTCACATCAGGATATTTGGGAAAGTCACTAACAATGATAACGTTATGTCTTCCTTTATGACCTCAGATTCAACATGGAGGCTTTCATCAAGTGCCGGAGGAGGTAATGCTGCCTTAAATAAAGAAAGTGGTTGTTGGAAGACCCTATATCTGGCAACAAGACTCTGCGCCATATTACATAAAGGGGACAAGCCAGGTTGGAGTGTGTGAAAGTTCCTGCAATCACATCACTCCTAAAATCTGGCTGCCTACTTCCCGACATTGCAATCCTCTTGATTATAATATGTTGAGTGCAGTTAAGCGAAAGATGAACTGAAGGCAAGGATAGCGAAACCATTCAGCAATTTAAATAAGGTGACCGTCGGAATGGCATACAGGAGATTCCGAAGTCGCTTAGCGGCCGAGATTTAACCCAATGGCGATTTCTTTGAACAAATCAAATCTATATCATTTCAAGAAATCTTCCTGTAATTTTGGTAGATATATCTGATACAGTGAAATGCCAGGATTGTTTTTATTTTTGCGAAATTTACACGGCAATTTACCCATTGCACCCTGTATGTCAATACATTGACTCATCTTTATTCATAAATATCTATCTATTCATGTGTTACACTAACATTTACACAAACATTCAATACTAGTGTAACTGCAATTGTCGTATCTTCTTTCCTAAGATGAGATGATTTTTTGAGCATTGTTCAAATTTAAGGACTGGCGGTGTTAAAATATTTTCATTTTGTTCAACTTGATTGCGGAGAAGTTGTCTCCACTGTTTAACCTTCCTGTTTCTTTTGTCCCACCAGATGTCGCGGTAGTAAAATCGCTGACACAGCCTTATTGGGTTGATATTTATTTTAGGTGAAATTGTATGTGAGACGACAGAGCTATCCCTGAGTTTTATCCTTTGAAAAATATCTCTTCCTCTCCTCCTCTATTTTTTGCTCTGTTTTAGTTTCTTTCTTTCTTTCTTTCTTTCTTTCTTTTTTATTGGTTTCTTTCTTTTTTCTAACGTTTAATTTTGTTTGTTTGTTTGTTTCTTTTTTTCTTTCTTTCTTTCTTTTGCATTTTCCTCTCATCATCTATCACACTAAAAATCACCTATCTCTTTTTCTCCCTCTCTCACTCCTATCGTCTCTCTCTCTCTCCCTTTCTCTCTCTCTCTCTCCCTCCCCCCTCTCTCTCTTCGTCTATTTTTCTTTTTTCCTACTTTATCTTTCACCTGTTCTTTCACTGTATTTTCCTCTCCTAGTAGTTTTCTCTCTCTTTTTCTCTTTTTCTTTCTTTGTCTTTCCTCTTTTTTTTTTCTCACTCTCTTTCACATTCTCACTTTCCATCTCTTTTGCTCTTTTCTGCTTCCTTTTCCGTATATCTTTCTTTTCTCTTTCTATTTTGTTCAACTTTCGCTTCCTATATATATTTCACTTGCTTTTTTCCTATTTATTTTTGTCTTCTCATTCACTCTCTTTTTCTCCCCTGCCACCTCTTTCTTTCTTCCTTTCTTTCTTTCTTTCTTTCTTTCTTTCTTTCTTTCCCTAATTTATCTATTTCATTTTACTCCCTTAAATTTTTACTAAAATCTCTTTTAATTTTACCCCTCTTTCACTCGCTACCTATTTCTCTATTATACCTTTTTCTCTCTTATTCTCTTTCGCAGTTCTTTTTATGTCTCTGCTTTCTTTTCTATATCTCTTTTTAAGATTCTGTATTTATTTTTTGTTCTCTCTCTCTCTCTTTCTCTTTCTCTCTCTCTCTCTCTCTCTCTCTCTCTCTCTCTCTCTCTCTCTCTCTCTCTCTGTCTTTGTCTATTTCTCTCTGTCTCTTTTTCAGGTCTACCAGCCAAACCCGTGAAAGATGTACCTCGTACGTGCAGATGTATATGCGAAAATGTTTTTCTCTTTTTATTTTATCCAACTCATCAGGGATGTGTGATAATTTTCACAGAAACTTGACAACGCAAAAAATAAGAAATAAAACGACTAAGTAAAAAAGAAAGGAAGAAAAAGCTTACACACAAACGTCAAAATTTTTCCCTGCCGGAAGAAGGGGACCATTCACGCTCAAAAAGTGTGATGAGCCCCTAACATTCCTCACAACGAAACTCAGTTCAACCAAAGCTTTAGAAAAAATCTTATTCTCATCAACCCACCAAAGCTATATATAAAAGAATTCAACCGAAGTTTCTATTTAATATTTGAAAGAAAAACTATTGTTTTATCTATTTTTATTTTCTCAATATTTCTTAACTATCAAGCATGCATCTATCTATCCATCTATCTATCTATCGTTTAGGCTTATTTTTTAACGGCATATGTGTTATTCAATGTAAAAGCTTTTATTAATTTGTTCATGTTTGATTATAATCATAACTTTATATTTTCAATGCTTCCAATAATTTTTCCTTAAATCGTTCTTTGTTATTTCTCAAAATTTATAATTCTTTGTTTGCTTATATTTTTGTGTCATTTTTCATTAGCTACCTGGGTAGCTGTTTCTTTGTTTATTTTTTATTAGATAGGAATCTAATGAAAAATGATTTCCCTATGGTTTCAAGCATCCCGATCAAATACTAATAATTTAAAACGGATTTTTTAGATCAATTGATTTTACCCTCGCAGCTACTACAACTTTGTGTCAGAGAAGACATGGGAGTAATGGCACCGAGGAATTGGAGCCTCATCACTAGATGCAGTTTAAGGTCCTACCCAGGACATAAAGACAGCATATTCTAAGATCCAGTAAATGGGTAGCTGTTTCTTTGTTTATTTTTCATTCCCTCTCCCTCGGTCTCCCTCCCCCTCTCTCTCTCTCTCTATATATATATATATATATGTGTGTGTGTGTGTGTGTGTGTGTGTGTGTGTGTGTATTCTGTATGGTCAATAATTATGCTTCGACAATAAAGAGGCTGATATTTAATGAATGATATAGCAGTATATTTATGAACAAATCAAGATAGACAAAGACATAACGGACCGAGTATGATAAACAGAAAAATACTTAGAACATGAACATGAACATGAACAAAATAGTGCAGACACACAGGTAGAGAGACATATAGATAATACTTGGCTAAAGCTTATGTAAATGGTTCATGAATTTTTGTGATGACTATTTTAGTTGTTCTAACAAATGAATAATTATAACAAAGTTTGATAGACTTACGTGTACTTATTTTTACTTATAAAATCCTTAATCTCATTGGGAAAAAAATCTATAAATCTAACCTAGAAAGTGTTCGTTACTAGTTGTAATATTATGAATGGGTAAAATGTGTTTTTAACAGAAGCGAGGATATTTTGTAGGAGTGAGGGTAAAAACATTTTCCCAAAATATTGCGTTTAGGCTAGGTACGGTAAAATTACATATTTCTTTTTATTTGAAACATAGAAATCCGACTTTTGGCTTCGGAAATAAAGATGAAAGAATTTGAATCTAAATTTTATTATTTTGCATTTTTATTTATTTTGTTTCTTCTAACACTTTGCTTCATTCTTCTTCCCAATCTTTATCTTTTTTTAGTCATTTGGCCAACTTACTAGTGTTAATAATGCGTATCTTTGCAAAAGAAAATCGTCTTTTAGAATGCACCTGTTGCCTGAATAAAATCATTTCGAAACTTATAACATACATGCTCTTTAAAGGTGTTCTGTCTTTTTAAACACAAGTATATTCAGAGTGGATCGGCTTTTCAAATTCATTGTCTTTAAAGTAGTTCTGACTTTCAAGATGAATTGGCTTTAAGAACTCATTGATATCTAAGGAGCACAGACTTACTATTGTTCAAGGCCTCAAAGATACACCAACATCTATGACACACTAACTGTCATAATACAAAAAATTCTGAAACGCTGTGGCTCCCAGGTTTTAAGACTCATTGGCTTTTAGGATTCAATGACCTATTCAATGCCGCACTTGTTTTAAAGCAGTACAAGTCGTCCAAGAATCTACCCTAATTTATGCAGTTATATCTTTGTCTAAAAAGTGTCATAGCTATTCATAATTAAATGAGGAACTTATGCATGATTCACCATACTATTTTTACAGTAGACTCCCAAATAATAGATTACTAAGCCGAGGTTTTTCTGTCCTTGGTCCACAATATCGGGGTACCTATTATTGGTCGAATACTCTATAATATGAATATATATATATATATATATATATATATATATATATATATATATATATATATTAACAAACTGAGAGAGATTGAAACAAACTGAGATAGGTTGATATAATGAAGTGAATAATATCCACACACACAAACACATACATGCATATATATATATATATATATATATATATATATATATATATATATATATATATAGAGAGAGAGAGAGAGAGAGATAGAGATAGATAGATAGATAGATAGATTAAAATATCGAATAAATGTACAGATTTTTGTGACAACCTTATACTATTTTTTAAAACACACGCACGAATAATGATCCCTAAAGTTGCTTGATGAAGAGGTGTAGTAGTTTATTTAGCTTTTTGCTTAAATGTGGCACAAGGCTGTATAAATTAGGCGCCCAATGAAAATGAAATCCACTCGCAAAGGATTTCTAGTCTAGCTGGATAACCATTATACCACCCGAGGTGATGAAGTGGTGTATTATACTTATATACTAAGCTTAGTTAGTTTTGGTACAAGACTGGTGATAGTACAGAAGATTAAATTTTCCTAACTAGCCAACTGTAAAACGAAAGTACTAACCATTGCGCAACGTAGGCATCTGGAAGAAAGAAAAAAATTACTCCAGTAAATGCATGTACTAAAGGTTGAGTTTAATTTCGTAGAAAATGCATGTGAAATCTAAAGTGAAATGATGTTCTGCAGTTGTTCACTGACACACTCAAGCGATAAACCTTTCTTGCCCCTAATATACCAGCAAGAAAACATTTATTGATTGATTTTACCCGCATATAAATCTGTCACATGTTATTTTATGACAAGACGTTCGAGAATCGCATTCATTGTACGTTCATATTTACATTTTTTCTGTAGTTGTTTCTTAGGATTTTTTTTTTTTTTTGCCCACGGCCCAATCAAATACGAATGATTTGTAAACTGAACTGATTGACCCAAAGATGAGATCCTAACAGGTACAAGCTCTTCGGGTCAGAGTGTGCAAGGGAATAATGGCAATAGAGGAGAACTCCACACGCACAAAATATTCAAAACTAGAGCCTAATCATCAAAGGTAGTTTAGTTTAATAACAAAAGCATCTGTTTTTAGAGGGGAATGGGGTCTTACTGTTTTTAGGGGATACAGTCAATGCATTCTAACGTCCACAAATTTGTCAACTCGTGTGACTAGGAAAAAGAAAAAACAAATCAGAATTAAGATGAAAGAACAGTTTAGTCAATGACTGAACGACCCGGAGACCTCGTTGTAATAGTGATCCATGATTATAGAGATCCTTCTATTTAGGAAACAGAGTCTGATAAGCATTAAAGTAAGAATTTTGGTGATTAAAAAAGAGGTACTGCCCAAACCTCCAGAACTGCTGCCTCACCATCAGAGGTATTTTTGTATCACTCTTAAAACAACCCTTCAGGAGATACAGAGTTTTCTTAACCCCAATGAGAAGGCAAAGGAAAACATTGTTTTTGTTATACTTTTAGTTTTGCGTAATCAATGCTTCGTAATTATTTCCACGGAATTTATAAAAGACGCAGCATGATAACATCATTGAATAGAGCAAGTTTTTTTGTAATAATAAACTATTTTCTACGTTTGGATTTGCCTTTTTGTCAGGGATAAACAAGAACCTGTATGCCACACTCATAAAATATGCAGCAGCCAATGTGATTCCTTGTTTTAAAGCAGAATAACGTTGTTTATATACGCTACCTTTTAACGGTCTTATTTGTGCAAATGAGTTGATCAAGGAAACTCTCATTTCTACATTTTTTTAAATCTCTTGACACTAAGAAAAAGGGTTAGAAAATGACAAAGGAAGAGTAAGGGTGTAACAAAAGAATATTGGAAAGGGACAACAAAGTTGAAATCCAAGCTAAAACAGAGTTAGACATTTGTTAACCCTGATCTTTAAAAAATTGGAGAAAAACATCTATGAATCGGTTTGAGGAAAGAAGCTTTTGGAACAGAACGTGTCCTAGTGCGAACCAGATACAGAAAAAATGGATATTTTTCAAATGAGACTGAAAAAAGAACGTAACTTGTCACCTATATACCTGTCACCAATGCTTGGTCTCTGAAAGCATTTAACTAGCATTAATAAATCTCAGTTGGTGCAATTTTTTTCGCAATTCATTGACAATCTCTTTCAGACTAGACGCTATTTTTACCAACCTGCCGCTCAGCTGCTATCGGTAGCAAGGTTATGTGTATGGGCCGGAAGATTCAGCCTCTAATGATATACCACAAACATCTGCCTTTGACATTGTATGATAGGATAGTAAAATTGGATGCATTTCTTTCGTAGATACACTGGGCTTTACACGTCATTTTTGCTTAGGACCGGAAATTTAAATTTTATGGCCCGAAATTACGACTTTCACCAACTCACGTTCCCACGTTTGGAATTCGAAAACGGAGACATTCGGTCCATATTATTTTAAGAAAAATATATCTGACATTCGTTTTTACTCAAAACCTATTCATTGAAGCCTTCTCTGAATTTCCATGACATAACAATTATCTTCAGATATTAGTTGAGTTTCCATCAATGGTAAAGCTACGTCAAAGGGACACCTGTTTCTAAAGGAAACAGACATCTTCAGGAGATGGCCTCTTGGGTGGCCGCCTGCCAACTTTGTGGAAGATGAAGTAGAAAATTACTTCGGCGGAAGATTTTCAACGATTAGCTCACGTTTAAATGTGAATTTTAGGTATTATTATTATAACTTTTTTTTTTAAATACGTTTTTTGTAAAACGATTTCTGTCGATTTTTTTGCGGCAAGTTTACTCGATTTTAAAATTCCAAGCCAAATAGTTTTGCAATATTTTACAAGAAGAATTCATCAAAGAAATTTTTTGAAATAATAGTAGAATAAATTCGCTGAGAAAGTTTTTTGAAGAACTAAGATTGTTTGGCCTGAAATAGGAAAACGAAGACTTGTTTTTAGCGCGAACAATATAAACCAATCGGTCATCAGGTAACTGGCTACATGTTTGAAATGTTTGAATATTTCCTACAATGGGTTTTACTCTGAAGCTGAAATGAAATCCAAGATATTAAAGACTCATTTTCTAGTTAGAAACGTGCAAATCAAGCCGCTGAAAGATGAACAACATTAATATCTAGGCCGTTTTGTTTGCTAATCAATTATTGGTTTCCAAGTAACTTTATGAATTCTGTTTTCTTAGGGAACAAAATGTCTATAATAGTTCATTTTTTTCTATTGATGCGATCCAGCTGGCGTAAAGAATAAACGTTCAAAATATCAACGCGAACGCAGATGAAACTCAACCGAAAGCGATTATTAGAGAGTTAGTTTATCTGGTCACAGCATTAAGTCGCACAAATATGACAGAATTCATTATCTTTTTGTGGCATCCTTTTATTGAGACCCGATTTAGCTGAGGTTTACAATTTTCTAGTTCGTTGGAATATTGATAAGTATTTAACCAAGTTCAGTCAACAGGTCACTTCTAGCGTTGTGAAACCTATCCTCATTGAGCCCCCTTCTGTTGCAACTTTGTATCGAATCTTTATAATTATATTTTAAACTTTTTATCGCGAGCAAACATTAGCAAATTAATCTTGCAGGATATTGTTACTGTATTTTGTTTGGGTACTTTACTGTAATGAGCTTGTACCAGACTTACGTTAATCTTATAATTATTTCGTTTGCTTGGTATCCTAGAGTTTTGGTTTGCCATTTTAGTCTAGCGAGTTTTTTCTTGTGTATCCTCACTGGGCCCCCAACTATTGTATGTTATAACGGAAGCTTGCTCAATTGGTATCAAGAGTTAATATTTTGCTATTAATCTAGCAGTCCTCGTTAGGCAACCCGATGCTATGACCTTATTAGCTAAAATGGAATATTTTTGTAATAACTAAACCTTTAACTTCCTGGTTATTTGTTTGATGCCTTTTCTATTAGCTTATACTATGGATACTCGTTAAGTATAATCAATGTTTTTTCCGAGTTACATGTCAAAGGTGAGGACAAACCTTTCGCTTTTGTTGACTCTTGTTCCGTGCTATAAAATTAAACTATTTCTCCGATAAATCATTGAATAAGATGATTTTATTTGTGTCGTTTAGCATTGAGTATATTCCCGTATAACCTTTCCAAAAAAACTGGTCACCCAATAAATTTATTTTTATCCAAGTTTACATGTCATTTCATTAGGAATCTGAGCCGACATTTTCTTTTTTATCGTTTCAAACGCTTGGAAAATATATTTCCTCTCAACTTGTTGCCCTCCGCCTAGTGTGCTAAATGATGCATTTTGATAGCAGAGACCCGGCAGCTTAAGATGGAGAAGGTGATAGCGAGTTAGAGTCGAGATTCTTTTTTCATGTATTCTTTTTTTTAAAGAGGGCTAGGCAAGTTAGATTGAATCCTGAAAAAACTTCTCTCGTAAAATTGTCCCAGCCTTCGTAGATGCACATTAGGTTCATTATTTCCAACAACATTAAAACCTCGAAGCATTAAACAAGATAAAACATTTTTATAGACTATAGTTATAAAATTTCTAAATTTACAAATACACACACACATGCGTACACGCACAAGTAGATGCACACGCATACACACACATATCTATTTGTAAATTGTCGAGTTTGTATCTCTTTCCTCTATAAAGAGCAAAACTATGCAATCTAGAGCTTCCAAATTTTGTATATAAGAGGTTGTTACCCAAGTGATATCAAGTGTCTTTTGCGCAAACATACCAAACTTTTCGATTTTGTTTTTTCCGCTGTTTCTAGGGGCACCAAGAATGCGCAAATTGCAACAAAATTGGTGCCCTGTGTATGACACTAAAATGTATCCAGTCGCAAGGGTTCAGTTTTGGAACCTCGGGAGAGCTTGGGATCACCCAACTTTGACTTTATTACCCGAAACATTCTTAACAGGAGGGGAAGTTTTCGACCGACAATCTAGTTTTTTTTGTTGAATGTCATACCAGTGATCGTGGGTGATTTACTGCCGAAGCCATTCTTTTAGAAGATCAGTAATGGTACTATTTAATCCATAACTTAGATAATAAGAGTATTTGTCCGAAAGTGGATGTAATAGCGCAACTGGAGTTCGAGCTCACTATCCAGTACTTAAACCATTACTCTACTGAAACTTCCCCAGATTCGTTTTAAGGTCATATTGAAAACTTTTTTATTCTGTCATGCATAGTACCGCTCTGATAATTTTTTTTCCCGCTTTCTTCTTTTCTCTTCTCATAGATTCTGTATGAGGAGAGAAAAGAAGTGAAGGTATTTATGCATGACTATTAAGTCAGTTTATCTAAAAGTTCTTCTTCTTCTTCTTCTTGGGAAAGTACAAATAATCTTTAAAAACAAGGTTTTAATAATACTCTGCTGAATGACAAAATACTGAATTCATTTTGATTGATAGGAATTAATTCACTGATTATATATGTTATAGAAAAATCTCGATGTTTTATCTTCTTTTTTAAGAAAAAATGTTTACATAGGAAAAAAGCGATATAAAGTGGTGTCAGTTTTAATTACTAAAGAATTGTTGCAGAATCATTTCAGTTATTTAACCCCGATGTTCAAATTTGTATAATCGGTCATTTCTAAGACACTATTCGTTCAATCTCATTTGCAAATGTTTTCCTCCCTCTTTCTTTCTTTCTTAATTCATTCTTTCCTCTTTTTATTCACATTGTTTATTATGATTCCTTTTTTCTTTCTTTTTCGCTGTATATTTTTTGTTCGTTTTTTATTTTTTGTCCTTTTTCCTTTTTCCTTCCAACCTTTTCTTTCGTTCGTTTTTACTCTTTTTTCTGCCTTTATTTATTCCTTTATTTCTTAATTTTCCAGGTTTTCTTTCTGATCTTCTTTTCCCATTTAAACCAACCTACAACTGCATTCGAAATGGAGTTTTAAAAGAAAAAAAAACATTTAGATTAAGAGCCTGCGACACGTAAAAAATATAATAGCATTAAAAGATATTGAGATCATTAGTTCTTTCTCCCCGCTTTCTTTTCTCATCTCGATTGATTGACATCTATTTTTATCTCAGTGATTTGAGCATGCAAAAGATGTGGGAAAATAGCACTTTTATTTTAGCTCAATTCTCAACATTCCTTTTATTTGCTCCAAAATTCTTTCCAAGTTCACTCATTTTCTTCTTGAGGTAGATAACATTTCCTGCTCAAAAAAGAATCGAAAGAAATTCGCATATAAATTTTGAAAATACACATTTATAAACGTTACAATGAGTAAGTTGGTCCGATCCCTTTATTGCAATCATCTCTTTTTGATTATTTGTTTACTATGGTCCTCGTTACCTAGGAAACAACTCAAGCTTATGTTCGCTGAATCTATCGTAGTACTAATAGAATATCAAAGTTTATTTTTTACATTCAAACGAATGCTAAGAAAGTCTCATTATAAATCTGATTTTTACAAGCAACTCAAGGTATTATCGATATATATATAAGGTATTACAATTTAATTCCAAGGATGTCACTGTTAAGGCAATGTTTGCTGACCTAATTTAGTTGCTGTTAACTTCAAGGTATTTTTCTGAAGAAGCTACGCACTTCGTAAGAAAATGGTACCATTACTGGAAATAGTATAAGTTTCTTCCGGAATACCATTCAGTAATGTCGTTCCGTGTCAGGAACATCAGCAAATCTTTGTTTTTCTGAGATTTTTTTTTAATTCTAAAAATAGTGAAAAATCAAATGAGTAAGTATACATGGTCCAATTTTGTAATCCGGGAAAAGACCAACGCCTAACATATCGTGACCAGGAGCATTGTCATAGTCGATAATCCTCTTCTCACTCCAAAGTTTGAATCTTTTCTCCGAACAGATTTTCGTAACCCTTTCATCACTTTCAAATAAACTGATCGACAGTTTGTCCTTGTGTTGAGAATTTATAGCAAACTATCTTATTATAAAAAGAAACCCACAATTTTTTTTTAGGCCCACAAAATTCTTTGTTTTCCCCTACATTTTGTTTCCTGTTCCTATTTAAAACACTACATTTCATCACCAGTAATATCCAGCATCTCTGTATTATACAAAAGATAGACGAAACGTGAAGTTGACCTTATTTCTGCTTATCATTTCAAGATTCAAAGCTCAATCTTTGAAGATTTTTTTCTTATTCACAAATCCTCTCTTAGAATTTGCTCTATTGTTTCCCTATTCATATTCAGTTCTGTTATTAGTCGCACACTTAATCTTTGATTTGTGCGGACATTCAAATCTACTCTTTGGCTGACCACTTCTAGAAACTTTTCTCCCTTAATTAAACCACCTCTGCCACTCAAAACCTCTAGATTTCTGCATAGCATGTTTACTATAAGGGTCTAATGCATCATTACCACTTAACATAAAATTTCAATTATCACATAAAAACTTGATATCAATCCACAATTACAGATCTCCTCCAACGTTATAACATGAATATGTACAATTTCCTCTACTGCTTGGCAATGAATGACTAATCTGGTCTGCAACTTAAGAAAGAAGTTGGAGCATTTCCGAATCTATTTGGGTACAAGTATTTTCTTGATTCATCTCCTCAGTTATACGATGTGTTCTTTCTATGGATTCAATTGTCCTAACTTATATATATATATATATATATATATATATATATATATATATATATATATATATCCAACAAGAAACCTTCACGAAATCGAACCAAGTTTTAAACAAATCAGTAGGGTTTTTAGACGTCCTTTATCTATGCTTTTAATTTATGCAGGATATTGTACCTCTTATCACATACGTCCGAAAAAGCTGCTATATTTTGGGTTTGTCCAAGAAAACATTTTGACTTGCTCCCTTGTGATATCTATTTGACTGGACTGAGGTCAGATAGAATTCTTGGTCACCTTCAAAATTCACCTTTTCTTTAAAAAATAGGCTTTTCCGACCAGCGGTATACGTATAAATTCAACCCTCACCAATCCAAAAATGTCGTATTTCTGATGGACACACGGCTTAGTTGGAGTCCTGCGTGAAATTTTACTCTCTACCAAGCTGTCAGAATGGTGGGACGTTTACAATTCGATACTGTCACAAGGCGCAGTTTCATTCATCGGTCATCTAGCTTGATATTCTAAAACGTGTTTGGGATTCTTATAGGCCAAAGAAATAGTTGTTTCCCTATGCAACAAGCCGTGGTAATCCCCACTCGGGCCCAATGTTCTGAACGGGATAAGAGGATCCCTTCTCCAGAAGAACAACAATGTCAGTGATTAAATATAAGCTGTTTAAAAGCAGTATATCTAGTGAAATAGAAATACAATCGTCTATTGTATTGCATCTATTGTTATTTAAAACAGAATGCAGTGTCTGGATTGACTATACGTGCCTCAGTCTTAAGATAACTTTAGCTGTTTAGTGAAATGTTGGAATCATTCACTGATGAGTTCGTTGGTATGTGAGTTGTTGTTTTTTCTTTCTCTCTGGTGACTGCTGTAGTTGCGCGCGTGCTTTGTCTCTCTCAATACGAGTCGATTCGTTCTCTTTGCAGTCCAGACGCCTGCTAAATTCATAACGACAAACTCAGTCGTTATATGTACACTTCTTCATAAACCAAATCTTTTAACACGATGAAAATACATCCTAAATCAGCTATTTTTCAAGGGTCATTTTTCTACCTTTACTCATTCAAAATAATATTTCAATATTGTTAACCCATCTACTGTTACATACAGCCAGCTTAGAAATCCATAACATGGCTTTGACCTCTTGCTATACAGGGTCACCTCAACAATCAACCTGTTCTTTGAGAAAATTACAAAAATCTGATTTTTTTTCTCATTAACCCAGTTCATACAGCAGTGAAGAAAATAAAAACTACGATATTCTCAAAAGCAAGTTAAACTTGTTACCTAATCGGTGAACTTCGTCACATCCGCCATTAAATTAAAAGGAGTAAATCTCTTCTCATAGTCCACATGTCACTTGTTATTTACATCTGCATAAAAAAAATCAGAAAAATCCGTCGAGAATATTACTCACCACAAACCGTTAAGTCTTATCAATATGCACACATCTTTCAGTGCAAAATAATAGCGCCTTTTATTTGATGATTATCATTTGTTTGCAGATACTTATATGAAGTATTCCTAATGCAAATAAGTTGAAAACAGTTATATGGTTGCAAATGTTCTAATCTAATACTAATAATCTATACAGAATTATATTGTATAAACTAAGATTCAGAATTTCTGTATATTCAGATTTTTTTCTTTCTACAGCTACTCTTAATTCCTCAAACTTGTTAATGTTTGGTCATCCGTAAAAAATTATTAGTATTTGGAATATAGTTAGTTAGGAATGCTATTCTTTTTTTGTTAATGTTTCACTGCGTATTGTGCTAAATTTTGTGACATTTGATATGATATCATTGTCGATGTTTGTATCAATTAATCAATACGACTGATGAAAAGTCAGCCGGGTTTCGATCCCAGCATAAAGCATCTCGCATATTTAGGCACATTGAAGAGTTATGATACAAGGAAACAGTCTGTCTGTGGTTGACAATATATATGCTCACCCGTGGGTTGAGCACTCAAATGGAGAATTTGCTGGCTACCATAGACGCTGAAATTCAGTAGCTCTTCTCAAGAATTGAGGACTTCCGGTAGCTGATATGATACAAAAGTGGGGTGATCCATCATCTCAAGGATAATATCCTTTTGAGGTAAATTATTGATATGTTCAGAGAGATTATGAAAGACATCAGTGAAGTTCTCAGTCAAGGCTTTCATGATACCCTTGTGATTCTGAAAGAGAGAGGATCCGTGCTTTAATTTGAGTAATACTACAGATGAAGAATGAGGACTAAAGACTTGTCAGTTCATATGGTAAAGACCTTTCATATTTTTACTGTTCTATGCTTTCTGAATTATCTCAGAATTTTCTGACCATCACTAGTTTTTCATTTGCTGCAACTGGCGTTGGAGTGAGGATTTTACCCACGTTTTTGTCTTTATCTGATGCTCATAGGTATCTTTTGGTGCAACAGGCTTTAGTCCCAGAGAATTTAACTTATCTGCTTATCATTTTCATCAAACCAATCCCGCTATTCTTTATGGATCCCAAACCTCATCTCCAACATTGTAGACTTCAGGTTTGAATAGTCCCCATGTTGCATCAAATTTCACTTCTCCGGTGGCTTTTTGAAGGTTTTCATACTTACCTAGAGTTCTTCAATTTCAAAACGTCAATACACTTAGGGATTTTTATTCCCCCAGATCTTATTTTATGCATGATGAGGAGCCATGTATGAACATATCGTCAGTCCAACACTGTGAACCCCAAATTACTCTAACCATGCAAATACCCTGGAAGTTTCTTTTCCTGGTGATATAATAAAGAATATGCTCATGTTGCAAATAATGGGTTTGAATTTAGTGCAGAGCTGAAGAAAGTGAACATTATTATTCATCTTACGATAATCAAGCTTTCACTATGCTTCACAAGTCATGCCATCACATCCAACACAGGCGTTGAAGTCATTGATAAAAAAATCTTGTCATTTAAAATCGAAGTCGTAGTTGAGCTAAGATCATGATATAAAGCCATAATAGATTCCTCGCTGCTGTTAAGAGTGGCAGTTTATGCAGAGAGAACAATCATGAAGCGGTTACATGTTAAAGGGACGTATAGGCACATGATTCTGCCACCAAAGCTGTGAGGTTGTTTGAATTGGTTGGTTATTGTCCGAATGGCAAAAACAACACTTCTTCACATTTACTCCCTTTATTTTACAATTCCAGAAGGTGTATCTCGCGCCAGCTCTTTTTTCAAAGAGTTCAGGATAGTTTGTAAATTAATACCGATGGTTTAGCCGTTAGAAATCTCTCTCTCTCTTTCTCTCTCTCTCTCTCTGAGTCTCGCACACAATCACATGCACACATACACACAGAGCATAGTCGGATAGGGCTGTAAAATTCAGCGACTGCATCTCTGCAGAAGGGTAAGACCCCTTCGCCATAAGTGTCCTGGATATGCCACAAAACAACTGATGGTAAGGTTCCAGTAATGCTGGAAATTTGAGGAATGCGGAGTACCTTTCATGGCCTTTGCTCCCACGTCCAATCTGACCCAGAATGGTAGCACCTAATCGGGTCTCGTCATTGGGTTAAATAGAATGTTTGACATTTAAACAAATATCTTATGCTAAATTAAAACTGTTTGAAATAGAACTGTTTGATCATTTAACTGTGTGTAAACAAATTACTGATGCTTAACTGAATTGTTTGTGGTACATTGCAATACTTGGAACCATTTAACTTTGTTGACTAAAGCTAAATTTAATTTTTTGGAATAAAACTGTTTGATCATTTAATGGTGTGTAAAAAAGGACTAATGTTTAATTGAATTGTTTATGATACATAACAACATTTGGAACCTTTTGGCTGTGTGCAAGCAAATGAGTAATGTTCAACAGAATAATTTGTATTAAACAACGGTACTTGTATCGACTTCTCTTTGTGCAAAATAAATGATTGATATTCACTGGAATTGTTAGTGTTTGATAACGATACTTTGCACCAATTGACTGTGAGCAGACGAATGATAAATTGTTAATTGAATTATTCGTGTTTGATAGAAATATTTGAAACCTGTGTGAAAAAAATGAGCTCAGCTCCGTTTAAGAATGTTATCCACAAAATGTGTTCACAAATGTGTGGAATAAACTTTCATTTTCATTACTGTCAGGTCCCCTTTGATTAGAAGTAATACCTATTGGGATCCCATCGATAGGTCAAATATATTACTTTGAAAATTATTTTATTAGATCGAAATACTATCTATCTCTCTATCTTCAAGTAATATTCCACTTATATATATATATATATATATATATATATATATATATATATATATATATATATATTAGTGGAATGTATATATATATATATATATATATATATATATATATTCAAGTAATATTCCGCTTATATTTCTCTTGTAATCGTGTCCTAATGTTTTTTTTCTGGACATATTTATGGCTAAAATTAAAAAGATTATCTATCTATCTATCTATCTATCTATCTATCTATCTATCTATCTATCTATCTATCTATCTATCTGTGTCTGTATGTTTGTGCATGTGCTTCCTTGAGTTGGAGGAGATTAGTAAATGAGCTCTTCCGAGTTGAAACGTGTAGGAATGCTTTTCACAAAGGTCATAGGGATGTTCACATGAATTTCATGTTTGACTCTTATAGAAGTTGACATGGACCAAGATATTCGTGGTGCGAATCACTCCCTTATACATCATTGGGGTCTGCCAACAGAACTAGTGTTCGGAAGCAGAAAAGTCGAGTGAGATGGGGACTGACGCGTTGGGCAAAAACGTAAAAGAACCAGAAAGCTAAAATATTGCCAGCTATGGCAATAATTTCCTATGTCTTATTCTCTCTCTCTCTCTCTTTTTCTCTCAATCTCACACGCGCACACACGCGGACACACACACTCTCCCTCCCCTACACGATGTGTTTTTCTGATTAAAGATAGAAAGAGGGATGATATTGGTATGATCACTTTCCGAACTGAACAGATAGGGATATGAACATTTATTTATTGACACTGAGATAGATATGAACAGACACACACACACACATACACGGTCGCACACACACACACACACACACACACACACACACACACACACACACACACACACACACACACACAGAGAGATTAATAGATTTGAAAATTTCAAGACAGATAGATAGATAGATATAAAAAGGTTGTAATTTTGGCGTAAAACCACGTTAGCAAAATATGTGTAAATGCTTTTAATGTTACTTTATGTGTATCTGCATTTATATGTTTGTTATTATTTCTGAGATTCTTTGTCTGTATGCAAGTCTATGCAATACCATTAGCAAAAGTCGTCAGGAGCCTGAGAAAGTATAATTGTACCTTCCATGTCCATTCTAGTGAAGAGTTTTCAAGTGGTAATCATCCCTACTTCCTTGTTGGGGTCAATGTTGCCGAAACAACTATTTCAACTAAATTTTGCACTGACAACATTTGAATCATTGTTGACCTTGTCTTTTTGTTTATTAAATCTTAAAAAGAAGAAGGAAATAATTTCCTCTGATCTTTAGCTTTTCAGGATCATAGGATTAATCATATTGTGCCCAGGTGACTAAGGAATGTGATATAAACCAGTATTGTTTTATATTGTTTTTTGTTTGTTTGTTTGTTATGAAACATCATTGGCGATGGAGAGAACAGTTAATAAAACAGATGAACATAAACAATGATTCAGAAGAACACACACACACACACACACACACACACACACACACACACACACACACACACACAATAACACACATGAATAATACACACACGCACAAAGACCAAAAAACATGAGAATACACACTCGCAATCACAACACAAACAAACCCCTAAAAACTCACACACAAGAATACACATACACGCATAAAAATACGCACACAAGAACGCATACAAACGCATTAATAAGAATCCATACACAAATACACTTTGTACTGTTAAAGCCCCTATGATATGAGGTGATTAAATATGAAATATATATATATATATATATATATATATATATACTAGCTGGAGAACCAGCGTTGTCTGTTTTTTTTTAAATATCTACTGCAGATTTTTTTTTTTAATATAACATTTGTTCGTGTACGAATGGGAAAACTTTTTTTATTTTCGTCTGAAAATTTTTATTTATTTTCCATATTAAAACGACTTTCCAGATGAATTTTAAATTTAAGTGTTCTGAGAACATCCGTCCAGCAACAATTGCCAATAAAATAGTCATGAATGTAAAAGGAGTTTGTATGCAAAGTTTAATATAGAATAACCTATAAGCTCTGGAGTAAGTTAAGAATACGTAATTAGCAATCAAGCAAAAGAATCGAATTATATATATATATATATATATATATATATATATATATATATATATATATATATATATATATATATATATATATATATAATAAGTTCAAGACCACAGATTATAGTCTTTTCAAGAATTTTGGCTGATTTTTTTTTTATGTCTTACACAATTTCTTCGTTTTTTTAATTAGCATGATTAAAAAAGAATCTCACTCATTCTCTCAATCTCTGTCTCTGTCTCTGTCTGTCTGTCTGTCTCTCTCTCTCACACACACAAACACAAAGACACACACACGGACACACAGACTGACAGAGAGAGAGAGAGACAGACAGACACACACACACATATATATATATATATATATATTTCTTAAATAAAAACAAAAAACCGGTCGCATTAGGATTATAAATTTATTTTCATCCTGTTATGGGTATTGATATGAATCAATAACACCAAAAATAATAGGACTTCTTCAGGTATAATGGATAGAATAATTCAGAATACTCACTGGAAGGAAGGGTGGGAGGGGGTAGAAGAGGGGTGAAGAGTTTCTAGTTTTTATTACCGGTTGGAATTATAGTAAATTAAATCTTTTTAATTTTTAAATTCTAAATACATTTCAACTTAAAACTCCTGATTTAATAATAATTTAGGGAAGTACAACATTCCTTAACAATCTTACTTAAGGATAAAGTAATACTTATCTTGAATTAAATTCAAAATTTAAAATTTAAATTTAAAATTCAAAATTAATATTCGAGCCTATTAATTCAGTTACCCTTCCATTAAAAAAGTACGTACACATCACATGGTATCTTCTCATCTTTTTATTTTATTTTATTTTATTCATTTCACCTCAAATTTCAAATTAATCCTATGTTTTGGCTAATTAAACATTATCTATGATAATTTGTCTATAGTTTAAATTTATTCCTATGTCTACATCTAGCTATTAATTCTCATCGCCGATTTAATAATTTAATAACTCAACACACACACACACACACACACACACACACACACACATATATATATATATATATGGATATCTAGATAGATAGATAGATAGATATCGCAGTGTTTTCAACGATATATTAGATATTACGACGGTAGTTATTTTAATAGTTTTGTAATTATATACATGTATCTTTTGCGATTATAAAAAGGTCTTGTGAAATCTGATGAGTATTTCTGTAACACTGATGAGACATAATTCCATAATCTGAATTTTAATTTCATTTATTTGTGAATACGAAACTTTTGAATAAACGAATCATATATTCCATTTATACATATATATATATACATACTCTTTGTCATTTTATTGAGATTTATGAGATACTTTTTGAAATACATAGTCCGATATGATAGTATGAAATGAAGAACATGCGTTTTCAGGCTCCTCCTCCTCTATCTGGTGACATCCTGTGGCGGACTCAGTTACTAGATATATTCTTTTTGGATAATTTCCTCTACGGATACCTGAAAGTTGAGTTCTTTCAAATACATACCGCAGATAAGGAACGAAATAATTTTTTTTATTGGAAATAAAATCGCAATAATACTTGAGGGTGAAGTTTCAGGTGTATATAGCTCGAGAGGGTAAGGATTTTGATGATATAATTTTTAAAATTAAGTGATGACGATAACAAAACAAAATGGCGAATATTGTTCTTTCTTATAGGAGAAATTAAATTTTAGTTCGGATCTATGCTGCCTTTTTATTTACGTTCCAAATCCAAGTTATAGTTACGCCAGTCCCTGCACATCTATTACTGTCTGTTAGAATACCTGTCTCTCAATATGCAGTCATAGCTTATTCCCGAAATATAGACTCTTTTTTATGATTAGAGGAATTCACATATATTGTTGTTGTAAGATTAAATCTGTTTCAACAAAATCTATCTTTACCCATTTCTAAATCTAAATTTACAATTATCTACTCTTGTACGCAAAACTTAGTAAATAATAAGAATCTCTTTCGTGGCTGGAATATGAACTTATTTTTCCAAAAGACGCTAGTAACTGGCGTTCATGCACTGATAAAATCCAGAATTTCGAATGCTAATTCTCAAGATAAGCAGGCTCCGTCTTTTAGACGATTGGCGCCACACAATCTTCCTACTGAGCAAAGTTTAATTAATATTTACTTCAAGCCGAGAATTCTGTCACAGTTTCACATGAGTGAAAATAGCGTTGTCATCAGATCTGCAAAAGCCTTTAAGAAGGTCAAAGTAAAAACCTATGAACTCCTTAGTTCAAGTGAGCACTTCCGAAAGAAAAGAGGAAAGATTCCGTAAGTCTATTCATCCCTTCACTATCGGTAGCTCTCAACTTTTTGGCCTCGTATCTTGAGAAGCCTCTTTTGTGTCGAGTTGACAGGAGAGGGAAGGTTTTACTGATGTCAAGTAGTGCTGCATCCATTTTAACCAAACCAGACGAATAAGGGCCAGAGTGCCAACCAAAATCTAACGTTTCCTCATTCTCCTGTGTTCAAGCTTTATCGACAGGACTTACAATACATAAACTATATCATCTACAGAGGGCTGTCTTCGGTATAACTGTAAATTGCATCAGATAGTGAGACTCCTGTTCTGGAGGTCTAGGGTGTGTGGAGTAAGCCTTCATTGCTATTACTCTCGCCGATTAGGATCCCGTCTTTGGATCAAACAGATCTGTATGAAAATTGTTAGTATTGGATAAGAATACTTGTTGACAAACAAATTATGATAATTAAATTGTATCATTGATATTAGATAGGAATACTTGAAACCATTCAACCGAGTGCAAATTATTCGTATTAAGAATAATTGCTTGAGGCAATTTTTTTTACCAAGGATTATAATTATCAGTTTCTGAAAACCATATAATTGCTTGCAAAATCTTGATGGTAAACAGGAATACTTGATCCTATTTAACGGTCCAAAGAAATGATTATTACTAGAGTCAAATAAAAAAGTGCCATTAGAAATAATAATTGTAACGCAACGTTGAAATCCGAATAGTTATAATTGTAATCAAACATTTACTGGTGAATTAAATTTCAGCATAAGATTTTCATAAAAATAAAGCAAATAAAGCAAACAAACTCAAAGATGTTCATCGCATAAATATCATGATATTATCCAAATAATCGATATGGTTGGAAAATAGTATCGACGAACTAAATTTGAATCTTTGCTAAGGCTGCCTATGTTTACTTCACATTGAGAAAGGCATGAATTTACTTGTCCCTGGGTTTCGTCTCATCACCTGCAATCTTAAGTAGTTGGCAAGCTAGGATAATGATTTTTGGGATGAAAAAACGAATGGGGGAAAACCAAGCTATAATTTTGAATGAGGCAGTTTACGGTCACTTCAGTTAATACTATCGGTAACGGCACGAACCCACATATCCCTGCGTTTTTTTACATCCCCAGAGAGTTTATCGACAGGAAAAACAGAATTGGCAAACCGATTTTATATTTTGATAAAGGTTGCATATGTTGATGAATATGTTCACTAGTGAGAAACGTATTTACAATATCATTAATTTTCTGCTTACCAACATGTTAATCATAATCGTACAAGAGTCGAATTATCTAAAATAGGCGTAGTCTGACACAGGGCTATATATTTTATTGTTAAATCAACTGTAATTTGAACTCTTATTCTTAATGGTGTAGTGGTTAACGTGCTGGACTGTAATATCGTAGCAAGCGAGTTCAAGAACGTTATTGTGTTTACATTCCGATTAATAACCTTGGGTAACATATGAACTCTCTTATCCCTTCAGATATGAGTTAATTAGTTCCAGGGCCGTTCTTTTACAACGATGGTTTTGTCATTAAATAACCCACGAAGGTTGATTTAGCATCAAAGACACTAAACCAAATCATATTCATAGACCCCCATCTTATGAATGAACTCAGCTAATCTGACACAATAGCTTAACCACAATTGTTTAATGATCAGTGAGGACCAAACTAATTAAATTAATGAGATTCTGATTCCTGAGATGAGATTACTAACTACTACAACACCGGAAGAGCTAACAAATTCACTATTTTCTTAGTCTGGCAAAAGGACATGTATGTGAGGAACACAGTAAGGATTGAATTCCTTACAATAGTTTGAAATCGTGGCTAGCTTTCTGAGAACTTATCCACCACAAAGCGTTCAAAGGATCGAAAAGTTAACATAAGTATCGTCCTAGATTACAAATACAAGGTAAACTTGCTATAATCATAAAGGTCTACGAAAGTAGCATACTTACCATTGCTAAAAAAATTAATTTCAATTTCGGTATTGACTCCTTGGGCTTCAGATACTCTGTACCTGAGCTCATAGAATTCCGCCCAAATCGAGCACAATCCATGAAGACATCAATTAAAGCTGTATCATTATTCCATTAAAAGAAAAACTATGAATTGTCAATATATTAAACCTTTTACTATAAGTATATGACATTATGACTCTCCAAGCCTGAGATATAAGATTTATGGTGTGTGAAAAGATAGCACTAATTACAAAATATTGGGTAAACCAAGCCGACATTAACTAGATATGTAAAGAGAACTATGTGCTAGTCAAACCTTTTACGTGAGGATAAAATAAAGAGCTGAAGAATAGAGAGAAGATGCGGAATAAGTATGCAAGAGCGAAAACAAGTGAATTATGGGTAGGTATAAGAAAAGGAAAAAAAGAACAAAAGAAAAAAAAAAGAAAGAAACTCCTTAATTTATTCATGGTGCAGTACGTGATTGTCGTTCGTGATTTTCACAGCTATCAACCGTGATGGAAGTGAGTGCACGAAAGGAAAGGTGGAAGAGACAGACATCGATATCAAACTGCAACAATGCAGAACATAGTCCGAGAAAAAATGAATTCTGCAGTACCTGAATCAATAACTGTTTAATAGGATTATTATTTACTCCTTTTTACATCAGTATAGTGAAAGAATCATGGTTTAGTTCTATTTAATCCATAGATAGGACCTATTTCAGGTGCTACCACTCCCGGCCAGGACACTCGTTGGGAGGTTTTTCACATCAGCTTTAGATGATGGTTTCTCACGGGAGTTTGAGAGACAGCAAGTCTCCTCAAGTTTGCGGGACTTTTCTCAGTATTCTAGCCGATCTTAATTGTGCTGTATTCTGGATGGTCTCTACTTCTCTTATTTCCAAATCTTCCAATCCCTTTAACAATCCCTTGGGGATTGTTTCAATTGCACCAACCACAATTGGTATCACTGACACATTCATGTTCCATAGTTTCTTTTGTTCTAAGGATTATTATTATTTTTTATTTATTTATTTATTTTTTTTTACCCGTTGTTTTTTTCCCACCAGCTTTAGCTTCTTGTCTTTCACTGGAGTCTGAATGACAGCAAGTTTCACCAGGTCTCCTGAGTTCTTCTAAATATTCTGGCCGATCTTAGCAATCCTGTACTCTGGATGGTATGGAATCTTCCTCGATTTCCAATCCCTCTGGTTTTTACCCAAGCTCTTGGGACTGTTAATGATATTAATGACACGTTCATCGTTCATAGCTTTTATAGCCAAAATCCAAGTGTTTATCTATCTTTTTGCTTTCTTTCATTTTCACTCTGTGGTCTGCGTGAAAAGTCTAATTCATTTGATGACAAATTATTTTTTCTTGTTATTTAACACTGAATCTGGTTTTTTGACTGTTATATAGAGACTCGTTTTGATCCCAAACTTCCAGAGAATTTCAAGAGGACTGATAATTATTATTATTGTTAGTAGTAATAATAGTAGTATTTGTTCTATCTATCTATCTATCTATCTATCTATCTATCTATCTATCTATCTATCTATCTATCTCTATTCATGCCTATCTATCTACCTACCTCTATTCATACCTTGCTCAGTCGACTTGGGCTGTAGAATACACCGACTGCACCTCTGCAGAGGGATAAGACCACCCCCCAACGAGTGTCCTGATATTGACACTAAACAATCTGATGATGAGGTTCCAGTGAAGCTGGAGTTTTGGGGAATGCGGAGTACCACTTTATTTCCATCGCTCCCAGATCCACTCTGGCCCGGAGTGGTAGCACCTGAAATAGGTCCTATCTATGGATTAAATAGAACTAAACCATGATTCTTTCATTATACTGATTTTTGCATTTACACTGCGTATTCATGCTAAACTGAATTGTTTAAAATAGAACTGTTTTGACATTTAAACTGCGTACTGATGCTAAACTGAACAGCTCAAAATAGAACTGTTTTGACGTTTAAACTGTGTACTAATGCTGAACTGAATAATCTGAAATAAAACTGTTTGACATTTAATTCTGTGGGGCTGTAGAATACACTAACTGCACCTCTGCAGAGGGGTAAGACCCCTCCAATGAGTGTCCTGGATATGACACTAAACAGTCTGATGGTGGGGTCCCAGTAATGCTGGGGCTTTGGGGAATACGGAGTACCACTTTATTTCCATCGCTCCCAGATCCACTCTGGCCCGGCGTGGTAGCACCTGATAGGGCCTATCGATGGGTTAAATAGAACTAACGGCATATTTATGCTAAACTGAATTGTTTGATTAAATTGAATCACTTGAAATAGAAATGTTTTTGACAATTAAACTGTACTTACATTTAAACAGCGTGCTAATGCTAAACTGAATTATTTGAAATAGAACTGTTTTTTGACAATGAAAATGTATTTACACTCAACTGAATTGTTTAACATATAACTGTTTTGACATTTAACTGTGTGTAAATAAAATCTGTACTTATACTAAACTGAATTAGCTGAATTAGAACTGTTTGACGAAACTGAATAGCTCGAAATAGAAATGTTTTTTCCCAATTAAACTGCCCTTACATTTAAAGTGGGTGCTTATGCTAAACTGAATTATTTGAAATTGAACGGTTTTTGACATTGAAACTGTACTTACATTAAACTGAATTGTTATATATAACTGCTTGAATAAACTGAATAGTTTGAAATAGAAATGTTTTTGACAATTAAACTGTGTACTTTTGCTAAACTGAATTGTTGTAAATAGAAATGATTATTTACATAAAAATGGATTTGGTGTTGAATAATCTACAAAGTTTGATATGCCATAAAACCCAACCAACCAACCAACTTGTTCTGCTATTTTATGTTTTACTTCCCGAACTAAAACACTTAACTACTTTCGGGTTTTCAGTGTCACATTTATGGTTTATATCTACTGTCTTATTCTTTAACTAATTCTAAATGGGCTGATTATATTGTTTTAGATAAAAAGCTTCTGATGACTTTCCGGTGAAATACAGGGCAGAAAATGTCTATCGATTGAGAAAGTCGATGGGTGATATAGAGAGTAACGATGTAAATTTAAACAAATCTTCACTCAGTTCGGGATATTTCAGCTGGTAAATAATTTAGCAGATTCGAAACATTCTTCAGTTAAAAAATCACAATAATTCACCAAAATATTTTACAAGTAACCGAAACTCAATGTTATTATTATTATTATTATTATTATTATTATTATTATTTACTCCTTTAGAGTTTATCATATTTTTTCATTTTCAATGAGTTTTTCTCACCAGTGTTAGTGGTCTTTCACTGGAGTCTAAGTCTCTTCAAGCATTAAGTATATTTGCCAATTTTAGCAATGCTGAGGTTTATATGGTCTCGATTCTTCTTTCGATTTCTGATTCCTCCATCTTTAAAATCAAATCTTTGGGGACTGTTTCAAACGCACCAATTACAATTGGTATCACTATTATCCTTGTTCCACAGTTTTTATTTTTTTCTTTATTAAATTTTTCTTTAGTTTTGTGGAAAAGTCTGTGTATTTGCTTATCTTTTCACTTTCTTTTATTTTCCCTCTGTGGTCCGCCGGAGCGGCAAAATCCACTCTACGGCAATTTGTTTTTTTCCTTATTAACTAATAATTAGTCTGGTCGTCTGGCCCGAATTTGGTGATTCGTTAAGGCAGAGAAATATCTTTGTCACCAATGGTACACAGGCAGAGTACTATTTTTATCGTTATTCCGTCTTGGAAAGGATTAAATAGAAATTGTTACCTTAGACTTTATAATTAGATAGTTTGTTATGTTCTACGAGATTTTAGGGTCTAGGAAACTTTTAATTAAAAAGTAACTGCTTTGCAGAGCACTTGCTATCTAATTAAAGCCTTAATAAAACCACTTCTCTGGGAGAAGGAAAACTTTGAATACAAACCAGCTGTACTCCGCTCAAAAATTGACCTTGTTTCACATGCTTCGGGGAGGGGTTGGCTTAATACATTTTTTTTTTGTTACAAAATATAGTAAGAATTAGCCAAGAAAAGCATGATTTGTTGCTCGACACTCACACGAGTTTACAAAACCAGTGAGTTCAGTTTAGGCTTTGTTTCCCACTAGTTTAATCCCTGAAGTTACCTTCGTAAATAAAAAAAAAATGGTTCTTTTCAACATTCACTAGGTATTTTACTGTTGTAATCTTGTGTACGGTTTAGCTAAACTTAAAAAGTTAAACATCTCGATTTCCACATACAGCAATAATCCCCTGGCTAGTCTCGTAGACCATAAAAAATATCGAGATTTCGATTCTAAATGTCTCTTGTATCGTTTTATCAGCGTCAGCAAATCAGACAGAATGTGGTCGAATGAAAGTAGTTTCTTGCCAAACATAGCATCTTTTTAATAATACAATATCATAACTGCCGAACTAAGCTAAAACCAAAAATAAAAAAGTAAAACAAAAACCAACAAACAAACAACAAAAACAAAAACAACAGTAACAGCAAAATAAAAAATAAAAAAAACAAAACAAAAACCAAATAGAAGATTTACAACAACATCAGCTAAACAGCTTTCAAATTTAGTTTACTAACTGTCTTTTCCCATTTTATTTGTTTATTTTTTTAATGGTCGAAAAACAACATATATCTCAGGCTTTATAACTAAAATAGAACCCGAATACTCTTTCCAAATCTGGCCTTTTCCTCCTTATTTCCTGTCCGAATTTCTCCCTTTTGGTGAGAAGATGCTTATCTATGTCTGGTCGGGGAGAGAAAGAAAATAAAGCTTCAAATCGGGAAATTACATTTCTTCGTTTCCAATGAGATTACTGTTAGGATGGCTTATTAAGACTGATGGTACCATTCACGGGGGATCTCGTTTCCGTTTAATAAAACCCATTTCCTGCCTTTCAGGTCTTGGACAAAGTGAGTTAGCAGCGTTTTACGCAGGACTTCAAAAAACATTGAAAAAAAATTGATCAGTGATTAGAACCAAATGGAAGACCAGAAGGAAATATTTCTTTGAAAAAGATATCACTTATATCGAAAGGTAAATAAAGTGAATAAAGTGACCAAGAATACTTGACAGCGATGTTTTTTTTTAAGTTGATTTCATTTGGGTTTGCTTCGAAGCTGAGACACTTGTATATTTTTCATCGATGACAGTAGTCAGAGATCAAACACGATTAAAAGCTGAAAGCTGATTTTAGAAGTAAGCCATCCCTACGAAGAAGATGCATGCAACCATTCTTTCTTTCTTTCTTTCTTTCTTTCTTTCTTTCTTTCTTGTTACACATACGTTCCCTCAGATCCTTTCCAACGCTGAACCATCCCTTTGCTTTTATAATATTCATAACTTGAGCCAACTTGATCGAAGCTATTTACTACCGCTATGGTCTAAGTAGTTGTGATAAGAAGCAAGTTGAATTAAGATGAAAGAAGTACGAGTAAAAATAATGGTTTTCAATGCTTACTTTAATAAAACATCAAGATAAAATTGCAAATAATGGCCCTAGATTGATTAGTTGCAATAAAAGACAATTGAATAAAAGATGAAAGCAATTATAGTAAAAATTAATCACAATTTACAATACTTCATCAGATAAAAATTCAAATTAATATAACTGGCCCATTTGGCTAGGGGCTGTATAATAACGTATCTCTGCAGAGGAGCAAGACCCAACGGGTGTCCTGGATATGTCACAAAACCATACAATGGTGTACTCTTTCATTGTCATAACGCCCGGCCCCACTCTGACCCTGAGTGGTAGTACCAGTTAGAGTCAATTATGGATCAAATAGCATAGTTTAACTGTCAGCAAACAAATGACTGATGTTAAATTGAAAGGTAAGTATTATATATTAATACTTGAAGCCATTTGACTCTGTGAAAACAAATGAGTAATATTGAATAGAATTATTAGTGCTTGTTAACGATACTTGAAACCATTCAACTGAGTGGAAATAAAACTATACGAGCTAGATAGCAAAACCTCAAAGAAATAATTACTACCAAAGAGAATTAGTCGTGTTAGATAGGAATACTTGAAATCATTTAACAGTATGCTAACCAACGATTAATACTAAATAGAATTATTCGTATTTGATAGGAATACATGAAACTAATTAACTGTATGCAAACAAATTATTAATATTAATTAGAATTATCAATGTCAGATAGCAATACTAGAAACAATTTAACTGTGTGCAAACAAATGAGCTCTGGCTTGTTTAAAATGTTTCCTAGAAACTATTCGTTTGCAAATCATGTATTTTAATGTATGTATGTATGTATGTATGTATGTATGTATGTATATAGGATTTGGCATTAAATAACCTACAAGGATGGATATGCCATATAACCTAACCAAGCATCAAATTAAGATTACTACTCGAAATGCGAGAAGTCGACAAACTTTTTAAAAAGTAGTTGTTTGTATCTCAATTCTATTACGGAGGGTGGAAGTCCTTATGATGTAATGGCCTTAGTGCATGACGGCGGCCTCAAAATAAGCGAGTTTGAATTTCAGTCACACTATTACGTTCACTTTCGAACAAATACATTTGGGAAGTATCTCTGACATTCCTCTTGCTGTGGGTTAAATAATATCACTTCTGCTTTCTAGAAGGGTGACTTTGGTATTGAATAAGCCACAGAAGTTGATATGCTATTGAACAAAACAAAACAACAAACCTTCTTTGGTGTCAATATTAATAAAATATCTCTTTATTAAATATGAAAGCCATGGCATTGCGTACGGTATAATGGGTAGCAACATAAGCTAGCTGGGTATACTTGGTTAGTTCGATTCTCACCGGGTGCCCCCACGTTTTGGGCTTCGTGCTAAACTTAATAAATGAGTTTCAAATTATTATTATTATTATTATTATTATTATTATTATTATTATTATTATTATTATTATTTATAATAATAATATTATAATTTACTCCTTGAAAGTTTTTTCCATCAGCATTAGCTGATGGTCTTTCACTGGAGTTTGAGTGACAGCAACTCTCCTCAAGTCTCCAGGAATCTTCTCAGTATTTTGGCCGATCTCAATAATGCAGTAGTTAGATTGTCTTCACTCGTCCTCCTACCTCCAAGTCCTCTACTCCCTTTACCAATCCTCCGGTGACTATACCAAGAGTACCAATTACAATTAGTATAATCGCTACTTTCATGTCCCACAGTTTGTTTGTTTTTTCATTTCCCTA
Organism: Sepioteuthis lessoniana; assembly: GCA_963585895.1. NCBI lineage: Eukaryota > Metazoa > Mollusca > Cephalopoda > Myopsida > Loliginidae > Sepioteuthis > Sepioteuthis lessoniana. The sequence goes on along the minus strand of OY757923.1, from coordinate 74,520,373 downwards.
GCAAGGTCGTAGTACTTATCCTTCTTTTCACTTTTCTTCAATTTTATTCTGTGGTCATCCGGGAACGTAAAGTTCACAATTCTACAAGTTCTCTTTCTTTTTGTTGTTGATTATTATTAGGTCTGGTTGACTAGCAGAGATCAGGTGATACGTTTGTTTGTCAAAGTCCTGTAGGAGTTTATATGTGTCCACCGAGTCTTTACGCAGCATTTAGGGGGAAAGATTTTAGTTATTATACGTATTCTATGTATCTATGTTTTTTTTACTGTTAATTAGAGTGTTACTTTTCCAATCATATTGACAGTTCTCTCCTAAAGAAATAAGCAGTTCTGCACAGTGCAAACTTTTGGATTTCACATTGGCTGTATGTGTTAATGTTTTCATCTGTCTCTTTCAGGATTACACCTCGGACTCCCACAATTATAGTCACGTTTTTTTCAATTTCTATTTCCATGTCTTATTTTAATATACTCTTTGATTGATATGTTACAATTGATATGTTACAATTGATATGTTACAATTGATATGTTACAATTGATATGTTACAATTATAGTCACGTTTTTTTCAATTTCTATTTCCATGTCTTATTTTAATATACTCTTTGATTGATATGTTACTGACGTAACAATTAAAAGCTTGTTTTTTTATAGTCCTTAACCAATCATCATCATTATTATTATTATTATCATTATTATTATTATTATTATTATTAAAGACTTATGCATATATGTATATGCATATGTATATTCACACACACATATATATATGCATGTATATTTATACATAAATATATGTATATATTACTTACATGCGATATATATATATATATATATATATATATATATATATATATATATATATATATATATATATTCAAAGTATTTCTAATTTGATAAAGTTTAGTTGAAATGTTATAACTCGTCGACTTAATGAGAAGTACTTTTAAATTCTAAAATGAAAAAAAATTATAAAAGTTTTGAACACGAAAAATAAAAATCTTTGTCGATTTACTAACTACGGATAAATTAAAATGTGATTGGTGATCCCGCAGATAATGAAAACCGTCTATACATATTTATTCATTTTCATCAAATTTGTTTATCTCATCTACTTTTCTTTTTATCAGTCATTCTTTCTTTCTTGTGTTTATTTCTTTTGCAAGAAGAAGAAGAAGAAGAAGAAGAAGAAGAAGAAGAAGAAGAAGAAGAAAATAGATACTCCTTTTACATCTTTCCTTTTCTCCCTTTTCCGCTTAAGTTTCCGCCATCTACTTCCCTCATCGCATTGCGTCTTCGAAAACATGATAATCTAAACGCAGAGTCGTTTACAGAATCAATCTGAGAAAAAAAAAGGAAAAGAAAATGATAATTAAATTAAAAAATAGAAAAGACAATTAAAAAAGAAAGGATTGTTTTCAATTGAATATTCCACAAATCAAAGATGACTCATTTATTAAAAAAATCCTTTGTTCAAGTCTTTTCTATTTTTTAAAGTGTATTTTCGGTTCGGTGACGTTGTTAGCGTTAATTGGTTGAATTTTTTCCCGCGCATTAACAAGCAAGCAAGAAACTGCATTAAAATGTCGCAATATTTTTTCAGACATCTAAACAAAAATATCTTCAAATGGCAGGCATTTGTGAGGTATTGTTTTCTAATCGATTCGCATATAAAAGGAACAAATTTGAAACAACATTCTGTTAGATTTGTTGGTTGTTTTATCATTATAGATAAATTCGAAGGACGCTGTCCTTGTACATTAGCCAGTTGAACAACATCGCGTTCGTTTTGTTTGGTTTAAATATGAAGAAATTGTTTTTAATACGTAACTCAAAAGTTTAATACAAGAATTAAAGCTCTTTCTCTCTAATTAAGAGGATGATGTATCTAAATATAAAGAATCTGATTAAATTTTAAAGATTTATTTTGAGACGAAGGAACGTTTTGATGCGGATAGCTATATTGTAGATACTTTAAATACCAGGAAATGCAGTATTTTAAAATGATTTAATAAAGCTATAAGATAGATTTTGAAATAAAATATTCAAATACTTCATAAATAAGACCAAAAAAAATGTAATATTTAGCCTTGAAAAAGCACTTAACTTTCAAACATTTTAATAAGTTAAACCAGGAACTTTCTCATACATAAAATCGAAAGGTTTCTTTGTTTAATAGCATATCAACTCTCGTGGGTTATTTAACGCTAAAACCATGAATGTAGAAGAACAGCTGTTATACCATTTCAACGGATTGCTATTAGTGGGTAATAAGGGCCTTTATACCTTTCCCAAGAGAATTAATCCAAAACTGAACACAGTAGCGTGACTAAAGTTCGAACTTTGTTACTTCGAGGACGCAATCTAGCATTTTAGCCCCCCCCCCCAATGAATCAATAAATAATGAAAAAAAGGTTTATTTAAATTTGTTATCAATCTTATTATATTTAATCTAAACTTAATCTTATAGGATTCGAGATTTTATCAATCAACCCTCGTATGTTGTTAACCTCTCTGTGATTAAGCTTAGTTTCTAATATTCATCGCTGATTTTCTTTTAAAAATTCTTCCATCTTACTTTTTTTTGAAATTTTTTTCCATAATTAGAATAGTTCACTTTACGGTTTGGTATTTTTCAAAATTTTCCTTCAGATATATTTTATATTTTTTTAATCTCCATGGAAGCATTCGTTTTTCAAGGGGGGGATTTTTTTCGATTGTATTATCCGATGATAACAACTTTCAAGGAAATAACACCATTCAAGCAAATTTTCGAAAAATGAAATTTTTTAAACTTAAAGATATATTTTTTGTAAAATTTAAAGAATTTCTTCTTTATTTTATCAAAACATTTGGAATAGAAAAATATGTTCAATGAGATTTTTTGCCGAAAAATTTCCTCATGTTTTTTTCTTGAAAGGGGAAGTCAAGTTTAAATAAATATGAATGTTTAAAAAAGGCGAAAAATAAGAAAGGTAAAAATTGTAAGGAAGATAGATAGATAGATAGATAGATAGATAAGAAATGTGGAACGAAAAAGATTGAAGAAAATGAAATAAACAGATATTCTGTGTCTCATGAAAAAGGATAGAAAAACTCGACAAGACTGAAAACATTTCAAACTAATGCTACAAGGAATGTTAACGTATATGTGTGTGAGCGAGAGAGAGAAAGAGAGAGAGAGAGGGAGGGAGAGAGAGAGAGAGAGAAACAGAGAGACAGAGACAGAGATAGAATGTGATTGCGTGAACCAAAGGAATTAAAGAAACTATAAAAGTGACGAGCATTTCTAAAGACAAAACTTAATTCCCATCCATATAGAGAACCAGTGTGCTATCGTTCTAGAATGCACGAAAAATCTGTTTGTTTTGTTTTAAGATCTTATATAAAAGACTTTCTATTTATCTTTTGCAAGGGAAAATAACCAAATTCTTCTCTTGATATAAAATTGCTTCTTCTTAAAATTAAATGATCTCGTGCAAAAGCAGAAACTATGCCTTTACAATCCCCCCCCCCAACACACACACACACACAGACATTTTTCAACTTATGAACAAAGGGTTAATATATTCTTCTTTTTGACTCCTTTTCTTTAAACTCGGCACTTCCGTTCCGGATTGATACTTTTGCCAGTGGCTCGGTTTCACCATTATTTTTGATATCCTCATTCTAGAAGTCTATTGAAAACGATGAAGAAATGAATCATTTTCTCAGAAGATTCAGATCTTGGGTGAAAATGAGTATACAGAGCGTCGATTGTCTTAGCATCACAATTCGTTCCCAATTTTTTTTATCAGAATTGATCCCTTCACCATTGAAATCTGTAAGGCAGCGGGAAACTTTTGGGAACAGAAGAGTTCAACTCCCTGTGCAGATAGAATGCATTTGTCAAATGCCATGTCATTTTTTATGCGATAGCAAAAAATGTAGATGTCTATATGCAATTCCCATACTATCCTACTGCTCTTTTGGGAGATATAAGTTTTAAAAATGCAGGATCCATGTTCGAATCTTGGCCAAAGCAACTTTATCTATGTCCATTTGTGCATTGTTAAAGCAGTGTTGAATCTGTCTTTTTGCGCCATCACCAAATATTTGAACAAAAACTTTTTTCTTACTTACCACAATGTTTTATTTCTTTATAAAGAATAAGTGAGTGAGTTTTAAGGAAAGAACCCTCTCATGTGAGTGCAATGCCTGCGGTGATTCAGTAAAAAGCGATGTGTTTACTCACACTGGTCGATTATAACCAGTCTCAATCGAATCTCTGCTAAGACCAGTTTAAGATCTTTTACAAAAAGCGAAAAGATCTTACCTTCGTGGCCATTTTGTCACAATGAAATTTTTAGAATCACCTCAGCAGAGAATTTTTTTCTCCGACTCGAAGGTCAGTGCTTTGGATATCTCGACTCAAGTATCATTTTCGGCAAAGATTTTTTTTTATCTTGTTTTCTAATCAGCAAAAATTAATGAGGCTTGATGTTTGGGTTTTCAATGAAAAGTTCTCTTTAGTAAATTGCACGAAGCTAGCGGTCGTGGTGTTTCAGATCAAATGTCTAAACAGTTTAATGGGAAAGCACTCGACCCGAACATTGTCTTTTGGAGCTTGAAACTTTTTGTGCTAATTTCCAGCGTTGTTTTTACTAATCATGCAATTGTTGCTTTAACTAATAACAATAAGTCATTTTTTTCTGGCCAAAAGACAAAACAAAATAACTAGACTCGTATGTAAGTCAAGTTTTTAAACAGGAAACTATTATTCAGCTTTTTTAATCAATTCCCAAACTTTTCTTGTTTCGAGGCACTTTAGAAACAATATACATATTTTAGAGTAAATTGAAGTTTATATACAAAAAGAAGGGTAGTCATATATTTTAACTCTTAAAAGTAATTCAAACTGCAGAATATTATTTATCATAACCTTTTTATTTAGTAAATTAAGAGCAATTATCGATAAGAAACATCGGCTTGATGTTTCTTAACGCCGTTATTATTTCGTGAACTTTGTTTGGTCTCGCACACAAATATTAGATTGTCGTCGTCTCTTAGAATACGCTGATCACATTTCGTCGTCTCTTAGAATACGCTGATCACATTTCGTCGTCTCTTAGAATACGCTGATCACATTTCGTCGTCTCTTAGAATACGCTGATCACATTTTCTGCAGAAACCCTCCACACCCAAGAAAAGTATCTCATCATCAAATTCAGTTTTGTGCCATATCCAGGACATATTACGCACAGGTATATCGGGTGGTGAGACTCCAATTCAAGAACTCTGGAAAATGTTGAGCGCGCATTCATTGCTATTACTCCTAGTTCCACCTGAAGAGTAGCGCTTTTACAGTTCCATCAATGGTTCTTTAAAGTTATTTGTATTACATAGGAATACTTGATATCGAATAGATGTAAATCTATCAGATATCGAAGCTATAACTGTTTATTAATCATTCATTTAATTCTTGAGAGATTTTCACATCAGCGTTCCTTCAGAAGACGGACGAAAAAGAAAATGGCTTTATGGAATGAGTTGCAAAGAAGAATGGACTGCTGTATGATCTGTGAAAACTTTAGGAGAAAAGATAAATCCAAACTTTGTATATCTCCATCTGTAATATCAAAGAAATTTCATGTTTGACCTAAAATGAATCATTTTCTTTGATTTTGCCTCTGAATGTAAAGGAATAGTCGTTGTTAATTTAGTAGGATGTGAGAATAATAAAAAGCCGAAAAATTAGTCGGAAAAAGCTCAAGGGCCAACAGCAAATAAAGAAAAATAATCTTTCTCGTCCAGTAATTAATTTTTAATCGAAACTATTAATCAGTTACGGGAGCACACACATTGCACTTTTTATGAATAGAGCCAAAATTACAATACAAGAATGTCACTAAATAGTTAAGAGTTTCAATAACAAAATAATACTTATAGGCAAATATAATAAACAGACTAAAAATAAGTGTCCACTCCAGACTTTAGTTAACACTAAATAAATCGACACCTAAAGTTGTTTTATTTTATCAATTTAAGAATATTCTTATTTCAATGGTACTTGGTCATATCTGTGACAGGTGCGCAGATAATAAACAAACCCTGGGTCTGGTATTGCCACAATATACAACCAATGAAAAATGACCAATCGAAATATAACTCAACTTGGGACCCAGACAACTGGTTTGGGTGTCATGATAGGCAAGTAATCTATTGATAGACAACATGGGGGATTTAATCAGCATCCTGTGAATGTTGGCTGTTCTTTTCTCAGGTACATAAACGACAAAGTAAACAACCACTCAAATCAGAAACACCATGGAAAAAATAGACAACGTAAGACAACAATTTGTACTTTAATGCAACGTTAGTAATAACCCAACACAAAGAGTTTATAGAAAAAGAATGAATGAAATCTGGGAATGATGCGCTAGATTTAAGACAACTAGCTAAGCGAGGACAATAATAAAGAAAGGTTGGTTTTCTGAGCTTGAAATATTAGAAATACACCAACAAATAAATAGGGAATCATGTCAAAAATACCTGAATACTTGAATCGAGACGGTAAATACTGAAAAACAAGAACATTCTAACCAAATTTAAACGCAAAGTAAAAGTAATCAAAACACCACACACCCAGATACAGAACAAACACTAACACAAGATGAAAAAATAAATGTAGAGACTATAAAGAGAATGATGCCCGAAAAGAAAACCATATTACCAGGAACAAAGACTGGAAAATGGTCAAGACAGAAACCAGAAAAATTAACGAATTATCAACAAACAACATCATGAAATTAAATGAACTAATCTATGCAGGAGCGAAATTAGTCTGAACAAATATCAGAGTTCCTTGAAAGAACTCAAAAACAGGATGGGAAATTAGACTGGAAATATAGATAAGAAATCTAGATAAAAAGTTAATATTCCAGGACAGACGAAAAACCCTAGATTATGTTGAAATGAGAATAAAAAAGCAACACAATTAAAACAAACGCTACAACTCGGGGAAATAAATCAGAAATTACTGGTGAAAGAAGGAAGACTAAAAAGATACCAAGACACGATCAAACAATGGAGACAATATAAAACATTTGAAAACAACGAAAAAAAATTCTACCAGCAAGTAGGGGAAGAAGGTACGAAGATATACCAACAACCGGATGCAAGGGAAGCAAAACTATTTTAGAGCAAAATATAAAAACGGAGAGATCATAACAGAAAAGCCGAATGGATAAGCAACATGGAAAAAGAGCGACAAGGACTCAAAGAAGGACCTAAGGCAAAAATACACATCGATTCACTCAAAGCAACATTTAAAAATGTGCCAAATTTGAAAACACCAGGCCATAATGGCATACATGGATACTGGTTTAAAAAATCACTTCCATCCACGACAGACTGGCTATCAAAATGAATAGATGCCTGGAAGAAACAAATATAACGGAAAATATGACTTAAGTAAAAGCCACCCTAATAAAAAAAAAAACAAAACAAAAAGGAACCGCCCCATGAACTACAGACCCATTACGAGTCTACCAATTACGTGGAAAATACTAACCGCTCAAATTAAGGAGGAGATTTACTACTCGGTTATAAGACGCAGAATGTTCCCCGAAGAACAGAAAGGATGCTGCAAGGGAACAAGAATGAGATAACAATAACAAACACATCCTCAAAGCCAGGAAAACGAGACGCAAAAACTTAGCTATACTGTGGACTGATTACAAAATGTCGTTCGATATAGTCCCGCAAAACTGGATAATAAAAATATCTCAAAATGTACAAGACAGTCGACAAAGTCATAAAGCTATACGAGGAAACCATGAAAAACTGGAGAGTAAACAGCAGGAGGAAAAAGATTAGCTGAAGTAAAAATCCGGAGAGGTTTGTTCCTGGGAGATGCGTTATCAACATTTCTATTTGTGATAGCGATGATATAGTAGTACTGACACATTGTTTTATAAGAGAAATCAGATTTCCATATTGCCAATATCCTTTCAATAGCAGTCCCTGTTTTACTTATACTTATGTTGAATTAGTTGATATGCATACTATATAAATAAACCAAACGACACTAAATATAATCGCTGCTTAATGTCGGTGACATGACGAGAAGGGATGCTTTCAACATGACTTAACCGTGTTTCATGGCATTTTATATTTGAGGAAATTCATTAGAGAGAGTTTCGTTTCCTCTTCTATGCACAGAATTGTTTTTCTTTGTTATCTAATGTCAATAAAAGAATAAAATGATAATTTACATAAATAGGAAGTAGAACACTGGATGAAAATAATTAGATTATTCAAAACAGATGTATATTTCTCTCTATCAGCGATGAAAATTCCAATGAATGAACTGATCAAGGTCTTCTTTTCCTGAGTTGATAGCTATGTTGAATTCGTCATTCAGATTGCGACTGTTGAAATGCATTACCCACCGCCTTACAGAGTTTAATTTCTGTTATTTTTCAGCAAGCTTCGATGAATGTCAGTGGGCATAATTTTTTCCGATCGAGGGTTTAAATGACATACCTCTTTTTTCAAGTCAGACATCATTTTGCCAAACTGTAGCTCATTTTTGTCTTTGTAACAAGAAAAAATGCTTTGGATTACTGACAGCAAAGTTCAGTCTTTACAACCATATCACTAACACCAGTCACTGATGTTGTGAGCTATCATAATAAAATGAGAAGTACTATTTTCGGTGTGACTCTCTTATAAAAGTATCACGAAGGATATTGGCCATCCGTGTCAAAAGTCCACTGTCAGTGAGAGTGATTATAATGTTTTATTGCAAAGAAATATCTATATCCAACGATGTGTTCCTTGCATTTTTCGCAGGTTACACGTTAAATTAGAGGCATTACTTTCCTCGAATCTTGTCATATATATATATATATATATATATATATATATATATAGTATACTTAGTCCAGTTAAACCGGAGTTAGGAGTAATTCCTTCAGGACAAGAAATTATTCATGAATGAATATTTAAATTTTACCTCAATGTACCAATAATACAGAGCAATAATTTCTTTAAGAAAAAACAACGAAACCAATCACAAAGGATTATAAATTTATTTCCATCCTGTTACTCATTTTTGAAATTTCCAAAAACACGAAAAAAAATTAACAGGACTTCTTCAGATCTTTTTGATAAAAAAACTAGAATAGACACATAAGAGTAGGAGGGGATAGAAGAGTGGGAGGGGATAGAAGAGGGGTGAAGAGTTACCTCTTCATTAAGCCCACTTCCATTTTAAATTTAAATTTCGGTTAGCAATATAGCAAATTTATTTATTTTTTTTATTTTTTTTTAAATTAATATTTTTTTAAAATTACATTTAGACTTAAATTACAGATATTTTTAATTAGATTTAAATTTTAAATAATAATCTCACGTAAAGATGCAGTAATAGATATATTAAAACAAAAACAAATATTTAATTTACTTAAAAATTTTAAAATTTCGAAAATATTTAGAAGGCATTAATCAGTTACACTTTTTATGCGTAGTACATATGTATTATATATTTTTTTCACAATTTTCTATCTAATAATTTATTTATTTATTCTCAAAATTAACTCTAATTCTCAAAATAACTTTATGCTTTTTTTTATAAATTTTTTATTTGTTTAATTATTTATAGCTTAAATTTGGCCCTATGTCTACACCTAGCTATTAGTTCATTTCTCTTATTTAATAATTCTCTTGGCTCAGGAAAAAGCAAAATGTGGATTTTTTCCTCAAGACACAGATTACTATCGAAAGATTTTGGGGTACTAGATCTTTTCAGTATGGACCATTGAATGTCAGGGGTTAACCCTTTATTTTTTAATCCCCAATAATGTTTTGATAGAGCAGTTTGATTTTTTTGATGCTCATGGGAGAAGGAATATTTATGATTTCCGTACCTAATTTTAAAATTAGTAGATGAAACGCCAATATAATATTTCTTATCATTTATGTCCTCTTTTGGATAAATAATAGCCTGATATACTACGTTATCTAAATTACACAAACCATCCACTGGACAATCACTTCGAGATTTACAATTACATTCTATTTTTTTTACTATTAATATTATTTTTATTTACTCGGTTATGAAATTTATTAATTAATTCATTATTATGACTATTTATTATTTGAGAAATATTTTTAGTGCAAGAATAACTTATTTTCAAGGTTTTCCTATTAAATATTTTATGTAATATATTACCTTGTTTAAAATGTTTATCTATCAGTCTCAAAAAATATTTACCTACATCTATATTTGCTAGTTTACAAAAAGGGGGGTTAAACCATATAATTTTCCTTTTTCTATTTTTATTTTTTTGATCGTAATTATTATTATCTCTAGCAATTTCATTTGTTATATTTTCTTTTAAATACCTAAAATCCTCCTTAAAACCACTATTTTTAAGGGCATCTATATATTTTTTACTACTCTCTTTGAAAATCTTTTCATTTGCAGATAGCTTACCTATTCTTAAATTTACTGCTTTTGGGATTTGCTTAATTATATTTTTAGGGTGATTGGAATTAACATTAATGTACGATGGGTTCTGGTTGGAATTACTTGATAGATCTAAAGTCACATCCAAGAAATTGACTATTTTAATATTTGATGAGATTTCTATCTTAAATCCCCAAAACTTAAAGGCCCTTATAATCCTCTTTTGTATGCTAGAGCTAAGAGGGCCATTACTATTTGGGATATATAATAACCCGTCATCTCGGTACAAACCTACTTGTTGAGGATTAATGATTCTAGCAAGCATATTTGATATATATAAACCTACAAGGTCTGCTATTTGGGAGGAATCATACCCCCTCATTGGAACGTCAAAGTTATCTAATCCATTTTTTACCCAAGTTGAATCGTTATTTTTTAAACAGTTTTCCTACAAGCTAATATTATTTCGTATTGTTCATTAGTTATATCTATATATTTACGGGCATAGTTAATACTATCTATTAAAATATTTTTAGTTATGGAAGGATAGAAATCAATGATGTCAAATTGTATAAAAGTAGCTTTATTCTTATTTTTTATCCTTCTAAACCATTCAATGGTCTCATATGAATTCCCCCAAAGGTTGCAATGGTTAGCCTTTTTAACACTATTGACAATATTTTGAATAATAAACTTAGATATCTTACCTAACTCTGTTTTAGAGGGGTTAATCAGTCTGGTTGGCAATTTATTTTCAAAATTTGGTTTATGATCCTTGGTCCATACTGAAAAGATCTAGTACCCCAAAATCTTTCGATAGTAGGTGTAATCTGTGTCTTGAGGAAAAAATCCACATTTTGCTTTTTCCTGAGCCAAGAGAATTATTAAATAAGAGAAATGAACTAATAGCTAGGTGTAGACATAGGGCCAAATTTAAACTATAAATAATTAAACAAATAAAAAATTTATAAAAAAAAGCATAAAGTTATTTTGAGAATTAGAGTTAATTTTGAGAATAAATAAATAAATTGTTAGATAGAAAATTGTGAAAAAAATATATAATACATATGTACTACGCATAAAAAGTGTAACTGATTAATGCCTTCTAAATATTTTCGAAATTTTAAAATTTTTAAGTAAATTAAATATTTGTTTTTGTTTTAATATATCTATTACTGCATCTTTACGTGAGATTATTATTTAAAATTTAAATCTAATTAAAAATATCTGTAATTTAAGTCTAAATGTAATTTTAAAAAAATATTAATTTAAAAAAAAATAAAAAATGTGCTATATTGCTAACCGAAATTTAAATTTAAAACGGAAGTGGGCTTAATGAAGAGGTAACTCTTCACCCCTCTTCTATCCCCTCCCACTCTTATGTGTCTATTCTAGTTTTTTTTTATCAAAAAGATCTGAAGAAGTCCTGTTAATTTTTTTTCGTGTTTTTGGAAATTTCAAAAATGAGTAACAGGATGGAAATAAATTTATAATCCTTTGTGATTGGTTTCGTTGTTTTTTCTTAAAGAAATATATATATATATATATATATATATATATATATATATATATATATATATATATATATATATAACAGGTAAAATGTTTAGAAAACCTGGCATTTGAAAAATATCTGAATATGATAGTTTTGTATTTTTTAAAGTAAAAGCTAAAATTTCAGTCACAAGCGTGTTTGTTTTTATTCTGACAAAAAAAAGCTCTTAAATATAAAAAATTATTATACGACAATATTCTAGTTTTTCATCAATGAAACCACCGCTTGCCCTAATTACTACTTTATAAATTCTAGACATAATTTCCAAGAGTAACTGTTGCAAGTAGAATGCAGACCTTTCCAATTATTTTTCAAGCTCTCACACTCTTTGGGTTTTCTCTTCGAACTCTTCTATCCAATTCATCTCATAATAAGTTAATGGGAGATTGAGGCGGCCGAGTCATAATTTTTAATTTGTTCTTTTTTTTCACTCGAGTTGATATTCTCATATTTTAGAAGAATGTTTTGGATTATTCTTTTCTTGAAAGATTTTTTTTTTTCGATTATGCGTGAACCAGATGGTGTAGCATGTCTTTGAAAAATCGAATATTATTTCTTTTTTGTGATTGACTTAAATTAAAATAAATTTTCAGTCTTTTCACTCCTAAAACACCCCTACACGATAACAGACTCATCGCCAAAAATAACTGTTGGAACAGATTTTGCTACTCTTTCGAAGTTCACGTTTTATGATTTTTGACCATAAAAGTCTTTTCTGCTTATTCATCTTCCGTAAGATGGATTTCTTGGTGGCTATCTACCGACTAGGCACCACTGAGTTGAGTCAATTTCAAGTAGTTGAGAGTGATACCAGTTTACTATTAAGAAGAATATAGTTAAGTTGTCAATTCTGGAGCAATTTCCTTTGTATATTTTTTGCTCTCGGTAATCAAATATTTATCTTCAGCAGCAGTTGTCATAATTAGTTCTTCAGCTCTTTTTCTTTCAACTTTTGCGCCAGTTTCTAATTACTTTTGTAACTAGTATTGAACAGTATGCCTGGAAATCCCCAATTTCTAGGCAAGCTGTCTTTGAGAGTAGCCTTCTCTGACTAAAATTTTAATTTCTGTCCTCACATCAATGATTTGCTGCTTTAATTTTGTTATTTGGGGAAATTTATTTCAAAATTAAAAAATGAATAAATAAAATTTTTAAAAACTAGCACAATCTTTTTTCAGCCAACAGAGACAGCTGCGTTTTGGCCAAAATTAGTGTTCCTTGTAAACATCAAGCAGTGTTAAACATTAGTCAGTGCTGAGTTAACATTTAGAACTTGTATTAACATTTAACTTATTTGAAAATTTTGTTAATCTCAAAAGTTTACGGAAGGATTAATGGTGAAAACAAAATAGAATGTTTCATGCTGAGAAGATTGATAAATTTAGCAAAATGTATTGTGAACAGTCGAGTCCAAATTTTCACTTTTTGATTGTAGGAGGAGGATGTCCCGTGAGAAAAAAAAAGCCTTAAAATAAAAGCAAATACATAGTTACTGAAAGTTTATCTTTTACGTAAAAAGTACAAAATTACTTCATTTTGAGTTTTTTGCTAGTTTTTTTTAAAGAAATGCAACGTGTCCGAAATCTTGTTGTCTGTTGGGTATATATGTTTTTCAAATAGTCCACTTCTGTTTGATTTTTACTATTTTGTCATTTATCAGTTTCCCACCATTGAAGATCCATATCTATCAATGAACTTGTTTTTATCTGTATTTTTCTTATATTGTTGTTTACAATTCCTACAGCCTTATCTGTGGGTCTTCGAACACGCCGATTAAAAAATGTGCTGCCTGAGAACTACACTAAATTGCGTCCGGTGGTCTTCGTTGCAATGACTTTCAGGGCCACTCGGACCAGTTTGAGTCTTATCTATGGATCGAAGAAATCGTTTCAAATTTATTAATAATAGATCGGAATACTTTAAACCATATAATTGTGTGTAAATTATTTGAACCAAATGTTGGCATAAGAAGTTGATATGCCGTTAAATAAATGAACTAAACGAAACAAAAAAGGTTCCAAGTAATAAATAACAGCGATTAAAAAATTCATTTAAATAAATATGGAGTTTCTTTTTGTTGACATCAGTTATTAAGATAATCGGTTTTTGTTAAAGCACTCACTGAAAAAAAAAATGATTAATCATATTTGGTGGAACATCTCTGTCTTTCTTTGTCTCTCTTTGTTTTACTCTCATTTATCTTTCATTTTATCTATCTTTGTATATATTCAAATGCAATCCTTTTCTATTGAACTGTTCACTTTTCAATCTTCTCTTTTCTGATGGAAGAGAGAGAGAGGGAGAGATAGAGAGAGAGAAAGAAAGAAAGAGAGAGAGAGAGAGAGAGAGAGAGAGAGAGAGAGAGAGAGAGAGAGAGAGTGAGAGCGTACGTGTGTGTGTGTGTATTTTTACAGTGAAATATGAACTTCTTCAAATATTCTAATGATTAAAATGTTTTCAAATTTTTATATTTCTGTTACATATTATTTTACGACACATTTGTGAATGTTCCTGTATTACTCTACAGATCGTAACAGTTCGATGAATTGTTGCTTGGTAATATTCCCACCATATATATATATATATATATATATATATATATATATATATATATATATATATATATAAACGAGAGCCATTTATTATGATATATATATTTGTGTGTGTGTGTGTGTGTGTGTGCGCGCGTGTGTGTGTGTATGTATGTGTGTGTGTGCGCGCGCGCGTGTGTGTGTGTGTGTGTGTGTGTGTGTGTGTGTGTGTGTGATTTCGAGAGTGAGATTTGAAAACGTGGAATATATTTTGAAAAATTATGCCGGTGCTGATCCATACTGTATCAGAACAAGAATTTTAGAAATACTTTCTAATCAATAAATAAATACATTGTATGCCAAGGGGCCTGTTATGAAGAAAAAACTTAATTCGTTGTTTATTGTTTATCTTAGTGATTACAGCGTATGTCTTAATCTTTTTAAAACACACTCACACACACACACACACATGCACACACACACACACACACGCACACACATCTATCTATCTATCTATCTATCTATCTATCAATCTCTCTCTCTCTCTCTCTCTCTCTATATATATATATATATATATATATATATATATATGCCAGTTAATCTAGGCATCTATCTATTCATATTTACCTTTCTGTTAGCCTTTATGAATCATGTTTATCATTTCAAACGTTCAAGAAGGTCATTATCCACTAGTATGAATGTAATCGAGACTTTCAAAAATCATTGGTAATATATATATTAAATGGGTAAAACACTTGTCATTGTTTCCTGTATCAGTCTCTGCTTTATGACTGAAAGTCGATGCAGTGACGTGAAAATTGTTCCAACCACGTGAATCCAGTGATGATTTGCTAATTTTGGGACGAGTATTAGTCATCAACACACATCCTGTTAGGATGATAACGTTGATTAACAAACAAAAACTCTGGCCTTCTTTACACGCACACACCCATGCTCACACACGTGTGTGTATGTTTAAATGTGTGTATGTATTTGTTTGTATATGTGTGTATATGTGTGTATTCGTGAGTGTTAAAAATTGTAACTGTCTTGCTAACATTACTTTCATCAGATGATGTTCTGGATTCACAGTTGGTTTTAGGGCTAAAACATTAATGACAACCATGAGTGGCTGAAATATACCTTACGATAACAACAAATCTTGATGGTTTTCTATCACGCTGTGAACATGCCAGTTACACACACACACACACACACACGCACACACACACACACACACACACATATATATATATATATATATATATATATATATATATATATATATATATGAATGAATAAAAATATTCAGATGTATTTTTCATGTAATAACAGTAATATTCTTAGCATCCTATTATAACAGTAATATTCTTAGCATCCTATTATTTTTAATAATTCCATTTTAAAATCTAGTAACGTCACTTGTGTTAGAAACACTTTTTCTTTGATATACATTTTTTAATTTAAAAAATCTATAAGAATCAGGATTTTTTTAAATTCGAAAATAACGTCAAAAGTTTTTATCTGAAAAGTTTGAAAATATTTTTATTAAATAAAATGACGTCTTTGTTGTGGTTAGCCAAAATCTAATTCAGGAAATATTTTGATTAAAAGTCAAATAGAAACTTGGTGTAGATTAATTATAAAAACTAAATGAAATAAGGGATTTTTTTGGTTGTGTTATAATTTGAAATAATGCTAGATTCAACGATATTTCTCAGTTGTTTACGATGAATATTAACGAACAATCTAGAATCTTTAAAATTAAAACTATGTTTGGTTTCTAAATTACGTTTCTCTAACATCTTTTACTAATCGCCCTGGTTTAACAAAAAGCAAAACATGGGCATATGATCATATGTAAAATATGTATCCTCTGAATATGATCTTTTTCATATTTTTATATTTACAAACCGTTGAAGCTATTTCCATTTTTAACTTATATATATATATATATATATATATATATATATATATATATATATATATATATATATATATATAAAGGCAGAAATTTCTCTTTCAACATGTTTGATTAATTAGGACAGTCACTTAACTTCTGTCAATTTTAAAGTTGATGTGTTCAAGTCTTCGTAAGAATCGCTTGACATCAGGATGGAATAAATCCCAAAAGGTGTCATATTTTCCCAAAGACTTTCGGCCCCATCTGAAGCCCACTTCGAGAGAACTGCTATTGAAATGAGAAATGCAATAACGTGTCGTATGCATTTACATAAAAAGTAGAAAGGAATTTACAAAAGAAAAGAACTTTACAACAGTTCAGAGGAAGTTTTTGTGGGAAAAGTCTTAAAGGCATTTTAGAATGTGGCCACTCTATCCAATGTTGATCCTGTTTAAAGAAGGTTCGTTAATCTTTATATGAAGAGCTTCAAAAAATTTTATTTGTTTTTTCTTTGTGTATTATGGAGATGTTTTCTGTTAGAAGTTTTCGGTATTTAGAGGAGAGGCGCACAGATGTGTTCTTGAAGTGTTGAGAGATGAAACTAGTGTCGGTGAAGTAAAGTCTTAAACATCTCGACAGATTTGTTATAGTCAGAGGTCACTGTAGATACTCATTTTATTGGAGAAGCATTCTCCTTGTGGACATTTGAATTCGTCTACTACATTGGTCGTTGTGAGATGACTAGTCGAGGGGAGAAGTTATCGATGATGAGGTTAAATTTATTGTTGGGATGATAAATAATTAGTTTTATTTTATCATTAGAGTCCCTCGGGGGAAGTTGTTCTTCCTCATATTATTAATACAAATGCTTACGACTTGTCATTGGTTATGGGAAAAATATATTCCCTTTTTTGATTCATTCCATCTAGATGTTGAACAACTCAATCAAAGACTGGAACGCATTAACTATAAAATTGGCAGAAGTGAAGTGTCTGTTCCATTAAATAACACACACACACACACACACATACATACATACATACATACATACATACATACATACATATATATATATATATATATATATGTAGGATAAGGCGAGATGGTAACTACACAAAAATGCTGTTTTGAACAAATCCTGTAAGCAGCACCCCACAAAACATCAACAGTATCTCCACTTACCTTCAATCTCTTAAAACATTCAAGTAAGACAAACAAAGCATGCAAGGCACAGCAGAAGTAAGGTGTGAACTAATTAAGACGTTCTTATAAGAATTTCTATACGTGCTGGAGTTGGCCGACCAGCAAGGACTTTCGTGCATCAACTCTGTGCAGACGCCGGATGCTGTCTAGGAAACCTATCAGGCGCGATGGATGATAGGAACAGATTGTGAAAGAGAGTCAGAGAAATCAATGCTATCAGCACGACATGATAATGATAATATATCTCTCTTTAGTTTGGCAGTGGAGCACAAGTGTTGTGTAATCAATGAAATGGATTGGTTTACTGGTTGATTGGTTTTACATACAGCATCTTATCTTTTGCTGAGTTCTTCAAATTTGGCTGAAATGAATTAATAAATTGCTAAGAAATTTAAAGAATGAAGTTGGAAAAAGATGAAAGATAAGAAAAGAATGAAAATATTTTGTTGTTTTTATCATTGGTGATGGAAATGCATCTTCCCTACGTGATCTCCGAAACAAAACTGTTTTTACATAAAGAGATGAGAATGATATAGTAAACTATTTTAAATCCTCTGTTACAAATTGCTGGTGTCAATCAACATTTCTAAACGATGAATATCTGAGAAAATATTTAATCACTGTTTAATGTTATTTTTGTCGTGCATTTGGATCAATGATATTTTCCTTTTTTGTTTTAAGGAACATTGTCCATGTCACTTTTACTAAAAGTGTATTGGGTTATTTTTATTTTCTCACCTACGTTGTGGTTTAAAAATCTCTCAGTGATCAAGATCTGCCTGATGTCACCTAATTTCCCGTTGAACACGCAAAAAGGAAATCAATGTACGCTGATCAATCAAGACTCTTATGACTGTCAGTCTGCATGCCTGTGGGCATTCGCTACGCTAGTTATCATAGCGAATGTCCTCAGAAATATTAGCGGTAAGCCCAATTGAAAAGAAAATCGTTTCGACCCGCCACCGACCATGCGCATATACAAATGTATATATTTGTATCCCCGTCTCTTTTTTCTCTCTCCCCCTCTCTTTCTGTATAGCGAGGGTGAAGAAGCACACACACACACACACACACACACACACACACACACACACACAGAAATTGTTGTTGCTATGTGATTACTGAAATCCACTTAAAGACATCGACGAAGGCAATTTTACTTTCAATGTCGCGTTTATAGGTAAAATAAAGGGGCTGTGCTTAAAAGATTCTTTTGGGTTCCGATATTATCAAGCTTTCTAGTCAATATCATCAAGGGATCACACATATAGGTTTAACACAATGTTAAAAACTGTTTTCTAAATGAGTCATGCACTATTTAAGAAAGAAAGAATCTAGAAGAGACACTGTCGTGATTTTGTCAGTCCACTAGCAGACTCTATACTAGTATAAGATAGAGAATTTGAGCGATGTGAACGGAACGAAGTTCACGTAGAATGGAAGGTTTGATAAAAAAATTGGAAGTGAGCGACACACACACACACACACACACACACACACACACACACACACACACACATTATATCTATTGTTTCTTGACTGACACGTTTGCTAAGAGTATGTGGGTGTTTCGTTCCTATATGAGTGTAAGATATGTCGAGATTTATTGAAATAGATGCTGTATGACGCAGGCAGATATGGTCGTCCGATTAAAAAATAAAAATTGAATTAAAATATCACTGACCAATTTTGTTGCAACCAAAAGAATGATGGAAAAGTGATAAAAATGTTATTTTTAGACACACGCACCTTCATATAGCGTTAGGTGCTTTGCTTGACATCGCAGTTTAACACATTGACATCACATGGCATTACAAACGCATAATTAAACAAATTTTGATGACGCTGCAGGGTATTGGATTTCACAAATATCACAAAATTTCTGTTCTTGATGATGACCAAAGATTATAGGACTGCACGTTGGATGAGTTTTGAGTGGCCCTGGAGCAGGTTTCAGACGCCAGGAGGAGGAACTCAATAATACATCAAGTGAACGATTCTTATTTGATGGAACCCCCCACTAAGTATATATATATATATATATATATATATATATATATATATGTGTATATATATATATATATATATATATATATATATATATATATATATATAGAGAGAGAGAGAGAGAGAGAGAGAGAAGCAGAGAAATGACAGTTTTGTTTGTATGTTCCTAATAGATAACCATTTAAACGATATGGCCTCTGGACAATATAGAGGATTAGATTAAAAGGATTAGATTAAAAGCTACATGAAATGATCATTTGGAGTCTCCAGAGAGAGACAGAGACAAAATGTAGGATGAGAAAAAATAAACTCACCGAACTCTGGTCATCAATGTAAAGCTTTTTTACGTGACAGACTCTAAAATATTCCATCTTTCACCGTAAGTAAAGTAGTGAACTTTACTTTCCATCAAATTTAAAACAGAAAGCATCTCTAAACTTGCATGGATTCTAATTTTATCAATAGATACTTGTCTTTAGTAATAAAAATGTGATTGAATATTGTCATGGAAAGTTCCCGAAAAAATATAAAATTGGAGATATTTTGTTTCAAAATGCAAGCAAAGCATGGAAAAGTTTCGAAGTGTAAAACAGATCAAATCTTAAAAACAATTTCCCCAAATCAACTTATTATTGAATTTTAAAAAAATCGTAGATTATTTGATTATTGCAATTTTATTTCTGATCGGTATATATATATATATATATATATATATATATATATATATATATATATATATATACGAATTTATGTTGATATGCCTACCCGCAAGCACACATGTATATACATTTATGCCTATATATATTTTATTAACTGCTGGAGTTCTGGGTTAGATTTCGTATTATGATTTTCCCACATAATTGTTATAAACGAAAATAGAATATTTCCCATCAACCTAACTTTTCTCATAATAATATATTTCATCGAAATTTTATTGTTCATACCGTTTCCCTTTTTACTTTCACAGTTTTTGCCGACGCCGACAATCTTCCATAAAAGTACGAGACACATTTTCTGCAACTTTTTTGACAAAATTAAATTCAAGTTACTTTTAATTCGATGAAAATTTGAACAACATGAAGGTGATAATGAAAGCAATGATAGTTGGAGTCCATTGAATGATCCTGAAGAAATCAAAATCATAGTACTTCTAAGACTGACTTGATTATTTAGAAAATCCTAGAAAACTGAGGTAACTATAATTATAGTTACAACTGACATAAAATCATTGATAAAGTTGGTTATGTTTCATTTTACATTCATGACCTTTCGAAAGATATGAATCGATCTCTTCACCATCCACCAGCCATAGGTAAATAGTCGGGCAGATTAGGCTATGTAGCCTTGGCATGACAACCAATCAAGGAAACGGAAAAATTGAACCTTTGTTGCATCCTGCTCATGGGATTTGGTAAAAATTTGGATTTGGTACGAAAAACTTTAAAGGAGCAAATAAAAATAAGAATGTTTGTCAAACGTCCATTAAACAAATGTAAACTTAAAGCTTATGTAGAACTTGTTACACGTTTTGGATGTCAAAAGAAAAACTGTGCAACAAAACGCCTCAATTTTTTTATTCAGTGTCTTCTCTAAGAAAGCTTCGCTTCTATTTTAGTCATTGCTTTGGACAGAAAAGATTACTTCAAAAGGAAACAAGGTTCCGTCTAGAATTTGAACTTGGCTGGCCGAGTTTACTTCATTTGATAATAGTCAGTCCCTCAAGAAAACGAAAAAAACACTCGAAACCAAACTATTTAGTAGGAATCTCATCGAAGATATAAAAGTCTGGATTATCCCCCTTTTAAAATACTCGGGACCACTCTTAAAGTGGACGACAGACGAACTTCAACAAATGGACCAGAGAACAAGAAAACTCATGACGATGCACAACGCCTTACATCTCAGAGATGACATAAACTGACTGTATGTGTCAAGTAAAGAAGAAGGAGGAGGACTCGCCAGCATTCAAAATAGCGCCGATACAACAACTAGGATAAAAAGCGCGGAGGATGATTGATTTTAGCCACCAGAGACAATGCAGAAAACTAAAGGATCAACAGAATAAGAATAAACAGAAAGCAAAAATGGCATGAAAAACAACCGTATGGAAATTTCAAGCGACAAACAAGCGAAATCTCACACACACAAAAAAAAACTTGGACATGGCTAAGAAAGGGAAACCTTAAGAGAAAAACTGAATCTCTCGTGATAGCAGAGCAAAACAGCGCAATAAGAACTATGCCAAAGCAAAAAAAAGACAAAACACAACAGAATAGCAGTTGTGGATTATGTAATGAGAGAGGCAAAATGATCAAACTCGTAATAAACGTATGCCATACATTAGCGCAAAGAGGGCAAAAGATTTGACATGACTGGAAGGGCAAGGTAACCCACTGGGAATTAAGCAAGAATTTTTAAATTTGACCATACGAGCGAATGGTATATGCACAACCCAGAATATATTCTAAAAATGGGACGAACAAAATTCTTTGGGATTTTGAGATACAAACGGATCAACTAATCTCAGCCAAACGACCAGACTTAGTGATAGTTAAAAAAAAAAAAAAATGAAAAAAAAGAGAACCTACTGAATAGTGAACTTTGTCGTTGGAAATAAGAAGACAAGGGGAGACTATCCAAACTAAACCATTGTTGAGATCGGCCAGAATACGAAGACGTGTCATGGAGACTTGAAGAGATTTACTGTCACTCAGACACTAAGTGGAAAACCATCTGCTAATGCTAGCGTGAAAAACTCGAAAAAGAGTGAATTAATAATGATAAAACAAAAGAAACAACTAACTCCTAAAACTACGAACCAGTAACAAGCCTTCCCACAAGATATAAAATGATAACATTGATTCTTAAAGAGAGAATAATCTTATCCATTGAATGTAGGGAAATCTTCCTTTTTGAAAAAAGGGGATTCTAAAAGAATCATAGGTCCTCATTAAGAAGATGATGATGGAAAAGTGTCGATCCAAACAGGGAAAAATTAGATATAGATTGTATTGTCCACAAAAAGCTTTTAATAGCGTACTCCACGAATGGATTCTAAAAGTTCTAAACATTTTAAATTATCCCCAGTTTTAATTAAATCCCTAAGATACAATAAGGAAAGGTGGCATACTAACCTCAGATTAATTCATGAAAAATGCATGCTCAAAATTTATAATCTGAAAATTAATAATGGAATATTTCAAGGAGATTCACTTCATCCTCTTCCTTTATGCAGAGCTTCAATACATCTCTCCATAGAACTTAAAATATTGTCTATGGTTATAAAACTACAAATAAAAAACTAAACTACCTATTATATATGGAAGAGAAAGTTATATGAAAATATAATGATGATTTTGAACGTCTACTAAGTACTCTAAAAAGATTTAGGATGCAATTTGGTTCGGATAAATGTGCGAAAGTCACATTCAACATAGGCTCACAAGTAAAGTCTAAAAACATCAATCAAAATATAAACGTGGAAATTACTGAGTTAGAACAAAATAAAAAGTTATAAATATTTAGGAATTAATGAAGCGAATGGTATCAATCATAATTTAAATAAATAAAACAAAAGATAATTCAATAATTCAAATTGACAACAGACTTGTATGCAAATAATAAAGTTATTGCAATTAACACACTGGCAGTTCGAGTAGTAACATATAGTTTTAATATGATAAACTGGAGGTTAGCTGAAATGGAAAAGATGGAGGTTACTGTTAGGTAACAAATAAACTGCCATGAAATGCATCATCCAAAAGCTGATATAGAACGTTTCTACGTCAACAGTGAAAACGGTAAAAGAGACTTAGTCCAAGTAGAATTGACCAACAAAACAACTATTATAGGCTTAAAAATATTCCCATACTACAACAGATTTGATGTTACAGTTAGTAAGCACACATGAAAAAAAAAAAAAAAAAAAAAAAAAAAAAAAAACAGAGAAAAATTATTGTTAGCTAAGAAAGTTATAAATTTGCAAATAAACTCGACCTCTCAACGAAAGAAATATCAAAAGGTAAAGCATTAGAGGCTGCAAAAAATAAGGAAAGAAGCAAAAACACAAGGACGAAATTAATTTCAAAACACCTGGGAAGAAACCTACATAGACGATACGCACAAAGAATTGGACATGCTTATATAGATATAGTAAAGACTAATCAATGGCTGAAAAATGCAGGACTGAAAGCGGAGACGATGATGTTAATTATAGCGGCACAGAACCAGAGCCTAACAACTAAAAACTATCCGGCAAACTTAAAGAAAAAACAAATAAAATCTTATATGTAGATTGTACGAACCAAAAGAAATTGAATCAATTGACTACTTAGAGTCCGGTGATCAACAGAACATGAAGGAAAACATTAAAAAATACGAAACTATGTTCTTTGGAAAATGTGCCAATATTATGGAATATTGAATTGAGAAAAATGGTATCAACCAGAATCAATAACAGAAGCCAAAAGAGCGACTTTTTTCTGGTACCATGCTCTCTAAACTGATAGAAATAAAGAGCAAAATACCTCATATAATGGTTATGGTCTCTAAAAAAAGAGTGCCAACAGATAATAACCACTGAATATTTAAAATAAAATATATATGATAGAATAAGTAAATAAAAACATTTGTGGCACCTTAAAACTACCACTGTGCTAGTAGTAGTGGGAGCCCTGGGTATGATCAAGGAAAGAACAGAGAAACATATAAACAAAATACATATGAAATACAAAAATTTGCACGTTGTGGAACTGTTCATTTCGTTAGGAGAATAGTATCAATGAAACTGAAAATTATCATCTAAAAGCGGCAGCAAAATCATAAATAACCACTACCTTCTTTTACTCTTGGTCTTGGATAATGATCCGGGAAAAGATAGAAATAAACTCTCAATAAAACTGAAAATTAAGTAGTAGTAGTAGTAGTAGTAGTAGTATTAAATAATGATAAGTGCCTTAAAAACAATATAATATACAATATATAATATACAAAGCAGCATAACAACTGAAGGCAACATAAATGCCGAAAAATGAAAAAGCATTGGTTAATAAGACACAAAATTAAATTTGATTATAGAAAATATACAAAAACGGGCTTACCATTACAATTGAAATGGAAAGAAGAAATAACTAAATCAAACCTTTAAAGATTATTCTACTTGTCTGACTATACATATATAAAGCTATCATTCACATATACTTTTATTCTTGTCTCAAGATTATGCGTTTCGCAACATGAAACGAGATTTACCGTTTAAGTAAAAATTGTAAATAATTGCTCTTTAGTCTTTACATATCTCTGCTTTAGGGCATTGAGTTTCAATTAAATGCTTAAAGGTGCCTTGATTTTACACACACACACACACACACACACACACAAACACACACACACACACACACACACACACACACACATATATATATATATATATCTTTTCGTGTTTTGTGAATATGGCATTTTTCTGTTGTCCTACTTATGTATATATGAATGCCTTTCTTCTGTACATGTTCAATCGAAGAACTGATTCGTAATTCGAAAACAAGTAGAACTGCTTCCATCACATGTTAATGGGCACATGATCAAATCCCTTTTCTTCGTAAAGTCATATATAAATCGACAATCCAAATTGCTTTATTCTTCTAATGTAACTGGCAGAATGAAGGCGGTTTAGGAATGCAATTTGTTCTTCAGATGCAAGCGATAATTTTTCGGCATCATTTTTAGTCTATTCTTTTTCTTTACATTTTGTTCTAATTAGAATTCAAGAAAAAGCTAAAAATTCGCAAATTACGATTTTACAGCCTCGAGGGTTTGACTCGGTATTTTCAGCTGAAATTAGATCAAACCACAAATCATGACATTGCCTCAAGGGATTTGGTGGGAAGCTCAATTATTCGTACCTCTGCGATAGCTCTATTTTTTCTTTCCGTTTACGAATAATTCAGTTAACTTTTAGGACTGTCTTGACAGATGTGAATAAAAGAACAGAACAAGAAATACATATCAACTTATTGAGGTGTCTATTGTAAGGCAATGGCAAGGGTCATGATTACTCAAGTCTTACATCAGACAAAATTTTGAAATATATTAAACTGTGCACATCTACTGTCGCAGCCAATTTCATAAATTCATTTCTAAGGCTTGTTCTGGAATATTATATCCAATCCTTATTAGTTACATATGCCACTGGTTACTCATGTCATGTACCTGACTAAACTAAAATTCGATTTCTAAGTGTATCACTCTGATTTACCAGTTCGTCTCATAGATAAATTTAGGAGAATTCATGTGCCAATAGTTACCTTTATATTATGACTGTACTTTCTGCTAAAGGTAGTAAATGAAAATTTAGTACTTACCACTAAATAGGGAATAACTTGTTAGGAAAAATTTTTTTAGTATTGAGTTCGATCCTTTGTGTGTGCTTTATGACTTTTGATTTGTGATAGACAGAGCAAAACGAAATATCAAATATACTGAGACATTAAATTCTTTCTACAAATCACTTTATTGGATAAGTGAGTTTCACCCAAATTATGTGGTCTATATCTATTGCTTTGTGTCAAACGAATTTAACCATAGTAACAAATAATATTAACGAACCTAGATGTTCATCAAATTTGGTTCGGTTTATTTTTTCAACAACGCTTGTGGTGTAATTGTTATCGTTGTAGGAAATGGACACAAATTCTTGTAGAGGCTGTTTGCATTTCGTTATGCTCTAAAAATCTTGGGAAATGTATGAATCCAATAATTCTTTCTCGAGCAATGAGTAAATTGTAAGGAAATGGAAGACTGTTCTCTTTAATATTTGTATAGCAACTGGTCGTGAAAAAGTAAAACTCTGAATTCAAACCTGTAAAACCCTGCTAAAGAATTGATCGTGTGTCCCATTCTGCTGGAGCAGAGGAGTTTGGTTAATACAATTAACAGAATATCAACTTTTATGGGTTATATAATGTCAAAGTCGGATATAAAGTTGCACACGGTTATACATGGTTTTAAAGTATTCCTATCCAATACTAATAATCTGTTGGTTGGTTGGTTGGTTGGTTGGGTATATTTTTGTGGTATGTCAACCCTTGAAGGTTATTTAATACCAAATCCTGCTTATGCGCAGATATTTGATAAATATGATTAGTGAATGAATAATTTGTATGCAACTAAGGTTTTAAACAAGCAAGACCTCAATTGTTTGCACACTGTTAATTGGTTTCAAGTCTTACTATCTAACACTAATAGTTTTACTTGAACAGAATTAAATAGTTCCAAGCCTTATGCAATACTAATAATTCAATTTAACATCAGTAATTTGCTTGCACACAGTCAAATGAGTTCAAGTTTAGAAAATGATGACATCAGATTTCTTTCACAAACCAATTTACTTAATTATCAAAGTCGATCCTTACTTGAGGCTTTAGACTTGTACTCATGTTTTGATTAAGCCAAATTTCGTAAATATCTAAGACGAGTCATTTAGAGCTGTGTTTTAAGTATTAAAATCTTAATGTGGAGAGCACGATTTTCACTGTGCTCTCAGTAAGTTCCATACGATAATTTGTAAATATCTACACATGTCAGATGTAAGCCTGCTTTTTATCCACGGAAGTTGCGCACTTCCCACTGAGATGGAGAAGATGATTATGAATGGGATGTGATAGAAAAAGAGCAGCCTTTCAGGGGATGCGCTTCCGAGTTGGGAGACTTTAAAAATGCTACGAATTTTGACTCATTCACTTCACGAAATAAGTGAACCATTTGTATCTTCTGTAATCATAAGATTATATGTGTGCAAGGACATTTTAAAAAGGAAAGGAACATATCTATTTTCTCTTTTTTTCACTTGTTTGACTGATTTTTATAATATTTTATTATTGCATTGAGTGGTGGGGCTCGCATGATCTTAGTCGAAATCATCTGACTACAACTGGGATCCATCTTCTTTTACAAACCCTACAACAGTGCGAGCAAGCTTCAACTCCAAATCTTACTTTCTTAGCTTTTCATTCTAATTCTCTGGCTGTTTACATACAAGTCATCATCATCATCATGTCGTTCTGCCAGCACGGATATCCCTGATCCTCTCTCGCCACTTCTCCCTATCATTCATCGCTTTTGGCAGGTATTCAGGGTTACATCCCGTATCCTCACATAGCTGCTGTATGTATGTTCGAGCTGGTCGTCCTGCTTTTGCTTGGCCATATGCGGGGGTCCATAGGAGTACATCACTGATGAGTTCGTCCTTCTCCAGCAGTGTCCTGCGTGTCTGGTTCGTCTACCTTGTATAGTTTTCGTAATGGGAGGCAAGTGTCCGTATAGTTAGTGTCTTGTGGGGTGTTGTCGCCTGGACTTGTTCAATACTGCTCTCAACATTCTTGTGTAATTGCCGTCTAGTTTCTTCTTCAGCCGTTTAGTTAGCGTCCAAGTAGTGCATCCATATAGTAGTATCGATACAACCGCTGCCTGGAAGAAACTGCGTTTCATTTTATCGGTCAGGTCTGATTTCCATATGATCGAGAGTCTATCGATAGCTGTCCGTGCTTTCGTTAGTCGTGTGTCGATGTCTTTTTCGGTTGATGAGACGCTACTTCCTAGGTAGGTGAATTTGTCTACAAGTTTCAGAGAGGCTCCGTCTAGTGTGGTAATGTCACCTGTTTGGTTTTAACACATATATTCAGTTTTTTGTGCATTGACATGGAGGCCAATGCCTGCGGCGGCTCATTCCAGACTATGCAGTAGTGTCTCGGCTTGGTTAGGCGTATTCGCCAGTAAGGCTATGTCATCGGTGTAGTCGGTGTCGGTAATTGTTTTTGCGGGGTACCTTCTGCTTCTTTTCTTCGTCAGCTCGAAGCCGTTTTCTCTGATTTTGTCGATCGAATTTCTAAGCACGTAGTCTAGACAGATTATAAAGAGGTATGGGGCAAGCGTGTCTCCTTGTAGTACTCCTGCAACAATGTCGAAGTATTCTGTGTCTCCATCTGGTGAACGTACTTTTTCACTTTGGTGTTTCTATAGGGAATCGTTATTGCTGCAACAGTTTCTTTTGGTAGGCCCTATGCTAGTAGGATTTGTTCCATCTTCCCTCTGTGTATGGAATCGAAGGCCTTGGTAAAGTCGACATATAGTTATGTCACCTGTAGGTTTTTTACGTAAATATATATATATATATATATATATATAGCGAAAAGTTTGTTGTTAAAAAGGAAAAGTTTAAGGTCATTTTCTTATAAGAAATGGTAATTATATTTAGAGCGTTAATATTCTTCGATATGAATCAAGAAGAAGAAAGTGAATAGTATTTTTCATTTTAAATCCAGACAATATAGTTTGTGCGTGGAAAAGATCCTTGTGTTTGTGTGTCACAATATTGACGCCAAATATATTTAAACATTATTAAGTGTAAGTGTAATTCGACTGAAAACCACTTGTAGGAAATGTTATGTTAATAACAGTATATCTAAGAAGTAAACATTAAAGATTTTCGCTAGGAGAAACTAATTAAGCGATGTTTACATACATTCAAAATTTTTTTTTACGAAATCGAGTAAAATAGAAAAAAAATCCTCTATTGTTAGAGAAGGCTTATCTATTTTATCGCTTTATGATTTTAAAGATTTAGTTAGAGTCCAAATTATATAAAAGTGGATTAATTTATTTATGGTTCTAATTGGTTAAAACATATATTCAACACTCTAGGAAGGAAAAATGTTTCTTGGATTATGTTGAGATTTGATCCTTCAAAATCTGCCTGGAAATTCAAATATTATCGTCTACCATCAACAAGATTTAAAAAAAAAAAGAAGTCTGTCTTAAAATACATGGACGTTTGGTCAATATATGCCAAAATGCAGATGCAAAAATTAAAGCTCGAGCCTACATTGTTACAAAAACTTATCCTTTTTTATGTGGATATCAATTGATTATATATATATATATATATATATGTGTGTGTGTGTGTGTGTGTGTGTAGGTGTGTAGTTGGGGAGCAATCTTTCATTTAAGCATGTTTGATTAAATAATAAAGACACATTGTGTCTATATAATTTAATCATGATCCTTTCAAGTTTCTTGTTAAGTGTCTTGGTTTCAGGTGGAAACCAAAATTGTTCCGCTTTCGGACCTTTCATAGGCCATCATCAGGGATTGCTTGCATGTGTAAAGTGTGTTTTTAAAGAGTTTTGAAAGTTTTTAGGTTTTTGTAACATAACAAAATTACGTAAATGCAGAGTTGGATAAAACTGAGATACTGATGAATTTAAAAATAAAACGCTATATTATCAAGAAATATGGAATATTAAAAAAGCAACAAAAAAAACGAAAGGCATTTCAAAACGTCGCTATTTTCAGAATTAATTCTATTGATTTTATTTTTTTTTGTTTTTATATGTAGGGCTTCTAGGATTTGTAGTCGTAGCTTATTTATTTCGTGTGCTATTATACCCAGACATCTTAAAACCCATTCTAGTCCCAAATCCAAATTTCGAAAGGTTCTTGTTGAAAACACCGCTATAATAACACACGAAACAAAAAAGCCTAAAATCAATAAAAAAAATTTTGAAAATCGCGACAATGTTTAGAAATGTATTTAGATTATTTTTTTGTTTTTTTTCTTTAAATATCAAGTTGACGACACGTAGAGCCATATAATTCTGTTGTAAGAGCAGTTCATGATAATACTGAGTCTTCTTTCTAGAATTGTCAGAGTCATGCCTGAAAATTTTATCAGAACCAGCTCAGACTGATTTTAAGGTGAATCTGTCCCTCGTTCTTCGTTTTACTGTCCTCGCTATAAAACCGGAGTCCATCTAACGGCACTTATTCATTTTTAAGGCTTTTAGAGGCTATTTAAAATCTCCTAATGAACCTTTAGTAAATTAACGGTAAACAGAAAAAATCCCTTCGATACGAAAAAGTATCCTAAACTTTAATAAAAGTCACTCAACATTTTCTTATTTTAAATGATGGCCATTGTTCAAACTGCATTTAATGAGTAAATAAGCTTCGTATATATAATTACATAGATTTTTCCTTTACATTTTGTACAATATGACTTCGCTTTATGCCATACTAAGTAATACTTATTTTATATCTATTAGTGCAAAGATTAATCCTTTTTGTGTTCTACAATTAGAATTCAATAATTATGGGAAAATGAAAACAACATATGAAAAGATGAATAATGAAAGCAATAAATTTCATGGGTGGGAATCTTTCGGTTTGAATGCCGAAGGAAGAAAAAAAAAAACATTAAAGTCCGGGATTTTCGCTAAATAGCAAACAAGTTTTCACACAAAGATTTCGTCGACAATAAAAAAAAAAGCAAAAGGTCACAAAAAAAATGTTAGACTCACACAAAACTGAGCGACCAAACTGGATTTTCTTTCTTTTTTTCCCCTTCTTTTTACAGTAATATGTTGTTGTTTGCTTTATTTGTTTTTCTTGAAAATCAGAACTAACAAGAATGATTTCATGGCTTTAATGTTAATTTTAAAAGAAAGTCCTGTCCTATTTTGTCCAGAAAATTAAGTTATTCAACGTAAAAAAATAAGTTTTACATTTTAATTTTAAAATTTTCAATGAAGATGTGAGTAAATCATACCCTCATACGATAAAAGGACGATGTCTAGATGTCTAAACTTCTCTCTATACATCTTACCGGCTACTTCTTGGTAAAATATAGAATTATGCAAGAGTGGTACTCTCGGTAATCGTCAAAACTTGCAATGAGTGTTGTTTTCTTGTTTCATAAACTTAAAATTCATCTAAAGAAAAAAGATCTAAAGATATGAAAGACTCTAAAAGAAATACGATGGCACAGCTTCACATCATACAAAAGAAATCTTTCAGTTTCTTTGAAGCAAAACTATTTCTGTTAACATCTCTATTACTGTTATAGTCTTCTTCCATCCAGAAAATATAACAAAGATGTGAAAAGATGATAATATGATAGAGCAATGTCGGAGAGTAGGTTGATGAAATAAAACTCTTCCATCTAAGACCACTATCTTTCTCTGTGTGCGTTTTGCCGCGTGTAGTCTTATTGTACAAGTATAATACTCTTTCTTCACTGATCAATGAAGCTCAGTTTTTCAAAAAAAGAATCACTCCAATAGCGAATATTCTTCATATCTCGCAGGTTCTCGTGAGGTAGCGGTTATGGGAACGGACACGGCAACCAGAGTTCAAATCTTGGACGATGCTGTTTGTAATTCGAATAACGCTAATACCCTTGGAAAAGGTATGAATCTAACTATTCTCCTCTCAGCCATGCGTAAATAGTAGGGCAGACTGAACTCTTTGACCTTTGGTATGGCAACTGCTGAATGAAAAGTCAAACTTTGAATTAAAATCAACCTTTTACAAATTGACTTTATGTCTGATGCTGTTTCTTATAGAGGATTTGAATAAATGCAACACCTCATATCCTATCAAACCCAAGGTGTAATCCTGGTTTTTGATTCTGGCACAGGCATTTCCCTAGGTTAGAATCATTGTTTTTGTGTTAAATACGATTAAGAAACAATGTTTATCATTGTGGATAACCCTTCCCATAATGGTTCAATAACCTGTCTTATTCTTTCTGAAAAATTTCTAGATAAGATGAACACTGTTCAGATCATGTGGAACTCTTTGCTGAATTGATGAAGTGGGGTAGATTGTTTTGCATATCGATCTGTTATGTCATTTCCCATCTTCAGACTTTCCACAATTAGAGTTTGATATTCGAGAATAAGTTGTATATTCGGGCGAAACTGTTTAAATCACCGATGACATTTCCTGACAAATCTGACTGAATTTCCATAGACACTTCAAATACTGCACGCCGCTTCCCAAGCTGATGAACTATTTTCACATTCGTAAATGGATCTCACCTCAACTTATTTTAGGATTCTCACATCTCATATGTCATTTAAAAAGCCACAAATCTTTCTCTTCTCTCTCCTGGAAAGACTTTTGATGAGAGTTGAACTCAAGTTTCTTTCTGCCCCAGAAAAAACTGGGCATTCGTACCAACTGCTTTTACATAGTTACAAAAGCAATTTGAGTTGTTGAAATTTAAATTACACCAACAATTCATCCAATACTTAATCTCCAATCTGTCGGCGCAGTTGTTTGTTGTTATTGCCTTTACACATTGGAAGTATTAACACTTACGATAAAGATTTATCAGACATTATAATTTATTATTTAATTTGTATTTTCTTCCATCTTTTCAGTTTTAGTTACTTGTTTTTATACTCAGCTTTATATTTGATTATCCTAAATTGAAAGTGGAAAAATCAGAACTTTTTTATGCATAATTATGCTTTATATAATTACATGATAAACTAAAATTTATCAGAGTTAAATAAGGGATAGGTCTTTCTTTAACATCTTATATTTAAATAATGATTTTATATTTATCTATCATTATCCCTAAAGTGATAAGAGTGTTGTGAAATAGATATCCAATATACAGTATTATAAAACGTCTACTAAAAATTGTTTAAACTTCATCTAAAATTACCGGTTTATGTTACTCATGAAACTATAACGATGATTAATCAAACAACTAAGCCAAAATTTTTATTTACTCTCATCATTACCAGATACATATATAGAAGTTTAGCAGATACTAAAAACTCCACCCTACCAATTAAACAGAAACAGCGAAATATAATTCAAAACAGTTATCCTCATACATAATAAAAAACAGTGCATCTTTTTCTGCGTGTATTTTTGATTGTGTCTCCGTAACTTCTACGAACCTTAAGCAAACGCACATATATACAAATTACTCGTTTCAATGTCGTGAGTGACTATAATCGTATGTGTAAATTCGTACCTTGCGCTACTATAGTTGATTTCCTAAAGAGTTGAAATTCGTAGGACGTTTCGTTTCTTGGTCCGAGTTTTCAATTCGTGATGGGGAATACCAAATGTGTTCATATAACGTTCTGTTTTGGAAACTTGCTTTTTAGTGGAAAAGACGGTTAGTTGGAATTACAAAAAGTGGAAAATGAAACAGGGCAACGAAAAAGAAGTGAATCTTATCTTCATTTTAAATTCCAGCCTGGGAGTTAGCAGACAAGCAATATTACCGTTCAATAATATTCTGTTTCTTGAACAGCTCGTTAGAATTAACTTAGAAATGCTACGTTTACCAGAGCTCACAGATAATACACAAAAAATGGAGAGCGGCTCTTTCGGCCTTGCAGTAGCACACGGACATGCTGAACCTTAGCAGTAGTTATGTAAATAATCTATCATTTTTACTGATACAATTCAAGTAACATATACAATTGTACAGTAAATTCTGACAGCAAAAGAAAAAAATGAAACAATTATAATCTTTGTATGTAAGCTTCAAAAGCAAATGAATCCAGTATTCGTTGGGTCAAGGTTTCTGTTTTTCTTATCTCAAACCACTGACATTACAACTTCGCCACCTAGTATAATTTGAATTATTCAGTCAATAAGAATTGTTAACGATTAAATGGGGAAGTTTTGAACGCGAAGTTCTGATTGACTCTTCAAAAAAGCAAAAACGCACATTCATTTTTGGTTTGAGCCAAGAACTAGGTATTTATTTAAAATTTATTTTAACACGTTTTGGGGCTACATCTGTATGTTATTCATTAAAAACTCAACAAATAAGGGAATTCATTTAACTCAGATATTATATATATAAAGAAAAATCAGTGTTAGTGATATTGGTTTAGAAATATATTGGATAATTGGCGAACAAAACTTACTTACAAAAGAAGGTTGGTATGAGTACCAATTATTTCATTTGAGAATGAATTGTGAATGAGAAAGAGATTTTCAGAGATCATAAATTACTGACAGAATAGGGTTATTATATTTATTATTTAAATGCATTGCTAATGACAATCCCTTTCTTAAAGAAAGGGATTGTCAGCGATGAGAAATTAAGGTAAATGGTACTGACACAATAATTGCGGTCTTTTTCTTATTCCAATGCTAAGGTCATTTTTCAATTGAGGCTCTACATTGCTAACTTATCAAGCACAGGATGTAAAACAATCGAAGTGTTGTGATAAAAACAATATGATAAACTAGTTGGAATTAATCATGAAAATGTTTCATCTTAGAAATTCAGAAGATTTAAATATTATTATATTTGTTGGTTGGTTGGTTGGTTGACTGGTTTGTTTTACGACATGTAAGCTCTTGGTTTATTTTATATCAACGTCGGTTCATCAATTAT
This sequence comes from Sepioteuthis lessoniana, assembly GCA_963585895.1. Taxonomy (NCBI): domain Eukaryota; kingdom Metazoa; phylum Mollusca; class Cephalopoda; order Myopsida; family Loliginidae; genus Sepioteuthis; species Sepioteuthis lessoniana. The sequence goes on along the minus strand of OY757923.1, from coordinate 74,485,513 downwards.
GGTCTCAATTATATACAATAACAAAAATACAACTTTGCAATCATTTAAAACCGGTAAATATTCATAATTGTAAAATCAAAGTTGTAGAGCTAATATATCAATTCTATCAATAGTCATTTTAAACAAGTAAATACTTCATTCTTAATTCTTATATCAATGTTTTAAAGGACAAATTTATTTGATATATTTAAAAAGATTTTCAACTACATTATGAAGTCCTGCAAATGGCATCAATCGGGATAAATTTTACGAGATTTTTACAAAGAATCGCATAAAATTTTACCCATTTTAAAGTCGTGTAAAATCTAAATTGCGTAAAATTTTACTTATTTTTTTCATATTTCAAAGTCAATTTGAATCCATAAGAAAGTATTTCAGCGCTAATGCTTCCGTTAGTTGAGAAACAGCATTAATTAAGCTTTCCAAAAATCCCCTGGAATTTGTCTTTGTATTTTTTTCTCTCTCGAAAATCGCAGTTAAATTCAGACATTTTTTCGAGAACCAAAATCTAAAATTTAAAATGATGAAAACTGGGAAGCAAAATTTGACGTCCGTGGACTATCCCTGGGGTTGAGAAATTCAATTATTATTGTTAGGGATGGAATCGTATTTTGGATTACGTTAGAAGTCAAACCTCAAAAAGTTACACATTGCAGACAACGCTCAAAATATGTTAATCAATTAGAAAAATCGTAAAAAATTTGTTAAAATATCGAGATTTTGCAAAGTTTGAGCTGCTTCAAATGAAAAAGTGATTTTGAATAATAGTAGGGAATATAATTATCAGAGAATAGGATTTGTATTATTTGGCTATCACAGTGATCTATCAGAAAATGAAGATTATTCAAAAACTTTCTGTCTCATAATATTTATATTTTGAAGTGTAACATTTGTCACTGCCATTTCAAAAGTCTTTTAATGTGTCTATTAATTAGAATTCGAGTTCAAAAAGAAGTATTTCAACAAAAAAAATCTGCGATAAATCATCATCATCATGTCATGCCACCAGCGCCACCCTTCTCTATCGTCCATCACTTCCGGCAGGTCTTCAAGGCTACAACCCGTATCGGTGCATGTGAAGGTGTCCACAGGAGTAGGTTGCTTATGAGTTCGTCCCGACTTCTCCAACAGTGTCCTGCATGTCTGGTTCGTCTAACTTGAATAGTTTTCGTGATGGGTGGTAAGTGCCAGTACAGCTGCTTGCGTTGATGGGTAGCTGCCGTTAACCTTTTTCTCCATACGTTTAGTTAGCGTCCTAGTTGTACATCCATACAGCAGTATCGACACGACCTCTGCTTGGAAAAATTGCGCTTCATTTTATCGGTCAGGTCTGACTTGCATATTACCGATAGCATATGATCGATAGCTGTTCATGCTTTTGCTAGTCGCTTGTTGATGTCTGTCTCAGTAGATGAGGCACTGGTTCCTAGGTAGGTGAACTTGTCTATTAGTTTCAGAGAACTACCGTTTAGTGTGGAGATGTCACCTCTTTAATTAAAGCATATGTATTCCGTCTTGTGTGCGTTGACATGGAGGCTTATGCCAGCAGCTGCCCGTTCCAGACTATGTAGAAGAGTTTCGTCTTGGGCGAGTGTATTTGCCAGAAGAGCTATGTCATCTGCGGAGTCCGCGTCCGTAATTGTTTCTGCGGAGCATCTTCTGCTTCTTTCCTTAGTCAGCTTGAAACCGTTGTCTTTCAATTTACCGACAGACGTTCTAAGCTCGTAGTCTAGACAGATGATAAAGAGGTATGGGGCTAATGTGTCTCTTTGTAGCACACCTGCTACAATGTCCAAGTAGTCTGTGTCTCCATCCGAGGAGAAGACTTTTACTTTCGTGTTTCAATGCCTATAAGGATGCAAAGAACCATAAATAAGGACTTGGGTGAAATATAAAAAGAAAGTAATTGTGGACTTTACCTAAGTTAAAACTTAATATTGGCAGAAGGGGGAATTAAGAGGGGGAAAATTATTTTTTCGAAAGCCATGGTGGACGTAAATGCGAGCGAATAAACCCTCTGGCGGTTCAACGCAATACCTAACCAGGCCCTGGGCACATGAATCCTACGGTTCAACGGCTAGAATCAAATAGTTCGATCGGAGAACTAATGCTGTTCATCTACAATGGTGGCTTCTATAGATGAGAATAAAAACAGCCATTGAAAGATTACCATGTGATAAATAATGCTTTTAATAACTTTAATGAATTAGAAAATTCTAAGTTGAGTCAAAAGTTTTGTACGTGTTTAGTTTCCGGTGTGTATAACACATGACGATAGCGGTGGGAAGTACCCGCTTAGGTTGGTAGTACTATGGTAGTGTGTTATCTTATGGCGCGTGCAACGTAGTCTAATTAGAATGCGAATTCGAACGCCACAGAAGCAATCGAAAACATTTGTTAAATAAAAGGTAAAGGGGCAGTTGATCACAGTATAGTAACCAGATAGCTAAAGAAATTTCGCTTGGGTTGCAATCCCATCGACGATCAGGCAAGGCCAAATCAACCCTAACCCTAACCCTAACCCTAACCAAACCCAAGTCCCAACCCTAACCCTAAAAGCATGGATTCTGAGGTTGTTCTCCAACCCATAATGGTAAATCCGACGAATATCACTCGGACAGTATCATGAGGGATCGGCATCTCACAGTACAATTTGTTTCATTACTTTCACGACTTCGGCAAAATATCTGAGACTACATCAAGTTACCAAAATATTGCAATACTTTTTGGCTCATTCTGGTATAACCAAGACCTGTAACTGAAAGAGGCATTGTAACACAACCCTTTCAGATTTGTCAGATTGATTGATAGATTGATTGACACTCACATGTATAGATTGATTTTTTGATGATCTATTTTTTTGAAAAACATAACGTAGACCTATACAATAATTTTATAAGGTTGAAATTCAAACAAAATGGATATAAGACAAGAAGAATCTATTGTTTTCAAAAAGTAATGATTTTGTGATCAAATCAAGTATTGACTGAAACACGAAATCATAAGGCGTTTTTGCTTCGAACAGGCACATCATTGGCTTGAATTGGAATTCGGCTTGTCGATTTCAGTTTCCGTTTCGATTACCCTTTCATTCATAATGATGATTTAAAGTTTATTATATCTGAGGCATATGACTATGAAACATGGAAATTAGGAAAATCACAAAATAATCGTCATTCAGAGGAGAACAGTGAAGAAAACTTCTGGAATAACATTGAAGAGATAATAAAAAAGAGATCAACGTAGACAAGAGAATAGACCAAACTAAGAAATATTTATGAAGTTATTCAGCAACACGTATGGAAGTAGGAAAAACTCTAAAAGATAGGGAATATAATGGCTTTAACTAAATGCTCTAGAGATAGAATTATTTGCAAACTTAATTTTTTTCTGGGTCTGTTTTTTTGATTCAGGGTCTTCCATAGTTATGCAAAATGATGACACCATTATTTATGAAAAAGGATGTGCGTTTCTGGTGAGATGCATTTTTTAGCATGTTCAAATTGTAAGCAACACAGAATTGTTGTGATGGTTTATGAATAATCCAGAAAAAACTATTTTTTTGCTTTCTGATGAAATCATAAATTCTTTTTCTCAAAAAAAAAAAAAAAAAAAGCAGAGATTTATAAATACTTGTTATTTTATTTATTTGCGTATTGTTCGTTCAAAAATGTTTCAATGGCATCACCGCCTTCGTGACAAAAATGAAGAGAAAAAGATATTTAAGTATCTAGTTTGAGGTGGAGAGCGTTTGTTTAAGGTTAAATATGAAGGGAAAACGGAAATAACTCGGCACATTTGAGTTGTAACAGATTACTGGTCACAAGTGGAAATGGTCACGCCATGTATTCTTTACCAGTCTAGAGATAGAAAGAAGGTTGCTATATGTTAAAGATGTAATATATATATATATATATATATATATATATATATATATATATATATATATATATGTGTGTGTGTGTGTGTGTGTGTGTGTTATAATTATTATCATCGTTATTATTATTGTAAACATTTTTTACGTAAGAGGTTACACAAAATGTGTGAGAAAAGTTTTTTTTAAAAAGTGCTTGATGCCATTATTAAGGGGCAATTGAAAATGTTCACAATATTAAATACTATCCTAACTCTGAGCTTTTTGCACATTGATCGTCAGATGAATATCAGTATCATGAAGGACTGTTTTCCTTTTTAAAGCACGCACGTACGCCCATGCATTTATATATATATATATATATATATATATATATATATATATATATATATATATATATATATATATATATATATTGTGTGTGTGTGTGTGTGTTTTTGTTTCTATATTTCTATATTTGAGAGAATCTTTTCAAAAATTCTGAAGTGTGTGTGGGTGTGTGTTTGTCTATGTGAATCTATAGTATTATGCCGAAGTTTCTCTCTCTCTCTCTCTCTCTCTCTTTCTCTCTCTATTGTAAGGTTCAGGTATTTATCAAGCTTTTCACTATTATTCATTTGTGAATATGGTGGAATTTCACTTTTTTACACAATTACGAGTTGTTTTCTTTCCTCAATCGTGTCTGTTTTTTATTTCTTTTAATGCTAATTTACTGTATTCACTTCCGATGTGATTGTTTCATCTCGATCATCACGTAGCCTACATTTACAATTCTTCTGAGTATTTTGATGTGATATAATTAGTCCTTATGATATTATTTCACGCAGCTAAAATTAGAAATTCATTTTCTATCTTTAAGTTTCCCACGCGTAATCAGGTCTTGGTTACTTCATGTGCAATGTCCTTAGTATTTTAGTAACCATATGTAGTTTTTTATCTCTAATTTTTATATATATTTTTTGTGCTCAATTATTGCTGTTATTGGTCACTGTAATCAGCAACTGCATTTGTTTATGTTCTCTTACACTCATTCTTTTAGTCCATCAATGCAATCTTCAATGCTTGTAAGTCCTTTTCCTTCTTCTTTCTGGTTACAAAGAGTCTATCAATGTTCTTTCTCGGATATGAGAATGGTGCATCATTATCAATTTATTTTCTCTTTGATTTAGAGTAACTTAAAAGAGAGATAGCTCATGTATTTATTCATTTCATTAGATTTCTACTGCAGAGTTTGGTTTTAAGAAGATTTCTTATTCTTCTTAGCTACTATTTTCTTATTTTGTTCCTTAATTGCCATTTTGTGCCCGCTTCTAATCTTCCGAGATAATTGTAATTTTCTAAATCTAGAATACTGATGTTTTCATGATTCCTTCCACTGATTCTGTTTTCCTTTTCTTATGCCAAAATGGTGTATTTATTATATTCCAAATTCCACTGCAATATTTGGGCTGGAGATTCGAATAGTATGTATCAAGGATTCTGATTATTTTTTTATTTTTTGGTAATGATCTTAAATATCATCAGTATACACAAAGTAGTTTGGTTTTTCCAGTGAATTTAAATATCTGTAGCCTCCGGTGCATTTCCTAAGTATATGATTCAATGGCATCTATTATTATTATTATTATTATTATTATTCCTTGCGATTTTTTTACATCAGCATTAGTAAATTTTGTGCATCTAATTCTTCAGGACAGGTTCAAGTTTGTGCATATATCATTTTGTAGAATAGTCGAATTTTAATTTTCTACCCAATTCCTTCTCCACTTCGTCGTGTCTGGTCTTATACTCTTTTTGAACTTGTTTGTTACTTTCACTTGTTATCTGATAAATCGTTTTGTCTCTATCACCACGTTACCTACATTGCCTATTCTATAGAATCTTAAATGTTTTTCACTTTAATATAGTAGGGCCTAATGACGTTATTTTGTGCTGTTATTATACTGATTTTTTTCTTAAAGTTTCCCTTTCTTAACGTGTGAGATTATTATTTCTTCAGTTTTTTTTCACACCTGCGTTACTTGATGGTCTTTCACTGGAATCTGAGTGACATCATGTCTTCTCAGTCTTCAGGACTCTTAGTATTATTTTCGCTGTAGTCTGGATGGTCTCGAATCGTCCTCTGATTTCCAATTCTTTCAATTTTTTTTCCAGGCCTTAGTAAACTGTTCCAAGTGCACCAACCACAATTCATATCACCATCACTGTTATTTTCTACAGTTTTTTTTTTCAAATTCTCTGGCAAGGTCCAAGTTATTGTCCGTCTCATCGCTTTCTTTTATTTTCACATGAACGGTAAAAACTACTAGACAATACGTCCTTTTTTTTTTTTAGTCAACACTAGGTCTGATTTTCTCACCGGAATCAGGTGATTCGTCTATATCTCAAAAACCCAAATAATTTCTTGTTTCATTTTCAAGGACGGATTCTGGTTTGTATATTATTTGGTAGTATGTTTTAATTTCTCACACAATCCACAGTGGATCACCTTTCGAACCCTGTCATTCCCTGTGGTATATTCTTTTGTGCTAGTTTTCGGTATTTGCTTATTATTTGATTTATTGCTTCATTTCCGTCTCTACATAACCGACACAGGTTATTCTATTACGCATAGTCAATTTTCGTCTTAATGTAATTGGTCCATATGATCATTATTATTATTATTATTATTATTATTATAAAGTGATCCAAATTTTAATAGTTTTAATGCTGCTGTTTTATCTAAAAGATACTTGTAGGGAAAATGAAATGCTGGTACAAGAAGAAATGAAAATGAAATGAATTGGTACAGGAAGAAAAGAGTTAAATCCGTCTCATTTATTCACGCGTAAACGCGACTATCATGATGACTTTGATTCGAATAAAGAACTAAGAAGACATAGGTCTCTTGATAGCTGACCAGGTCAGTAGGATAAAGACATCTTCTGAGCAAAGAACTTTAATCTAAAGTGCTGTATGGGCGTTACTGCCTTACATCTTCTGGACCCTGGGGTCAAATCTCATGGCTGTAATGACCCCGATGAAGTCGTAGTTTTTTTGTCTGAGAGTAAGATGACTTGCAGTGTATTGTTTTAGTTGAGTTGACAAAGTGTGTATATGTATATTACAGAGAGAGAGAGAGAGAGAGAGAGAGAGAGAGAGAGAGAGAGAGAGAGAGAGGATCTTTGAGGATAGTATTTATGTGCTTATGCACCGAGGAGACAAGGGTATCAATCTCGAGTCATAAAAGTAGCATAGTAGTGCTGGTAATGTATGCGCACTGTTTTATTTGTCGGGTAATAATTAGTTTGAATATGTAGATTTTTACATTACGTCCACATATTTGGTAAATATATTATTACTTATTTAAAGATTGCTGTATCTGCTGAGATAGTCTTCATTATATAAGCACTTATATTTTTACATAACTTAAAACCTGCGAAAAAAAAAACCCTCTAAAATTTAGCGACAGAATTTTAAGGATTTTATTTTTTAAACATAAATTCCCCCCCAAAAAACTTACACTTTTTCGAAGGTATCTTTATGAGCACTTTGGTCCTAGAGATTTAATTTTGGAGTTTTAAAAAGTGTAAATGTGGGTCTATTTTCAGTGATTTCTATATGACACCCTTTTCTTCAACTTGCAATATTATTTTGAATGTAGTATTGCTTGATAATCGTGAAAACATGAACTTACTGATTGCAGTATGGGATTCTACTGCTTTATATATATCTATATCTATGAGTGTGTGTGTGTGTGTGTGTGTGTGTGTGTGTGCCTGAGTGTATATGTGCGTGTATATATATATATATATATATATATATATATATACATTTTTTGTTGTAGGTCCACAGAGAGAATAAAAAATATGTTAAAATGAGTAATCCACGAAGAGATTTGTATTTTTTAGAATTTATTTATCTATTTTGTTTTTACATACGTGTATGTTTCCAGCTTAATGCTTTCATCTGAGAACATGTATAGCACAAGGCCCAGTTAATGGAGTTTTAAATGAGACTTGAACTCACTCGTGTTTTCAGTTTGAATGGTTTTCAGTTAGTTATGCTTTTTTTTTTTTTTTTATAAATGCCGGTCCTTCCTTCTTCTAAGAATGTGTTTCTCTTAGCCAACTTGATCCTCATTTACTTTTGATATTTGATACGTTCTGAGTGTGTGTGTGTGTGTGTGTGTGTTGGAGTGGTTTCGGATTTCATTTGTAATTATTTTTTCTGTGTGTGTGTGTGTGTCAATGTGTGTCTTGAGATTTTTTTGTGTGTCTGTGAAGAGATGCCCTTGTTTTAAGAGCCCGTCTTGACTGTATATTTCTTTGCATTCACTACTTTCAGTTATGTAGACTACGTTTTTTGGATTGCAGCTTAAAATATAAAAAAATTATAAAGACCTTTAATATAAGGACATCACTTTACCGTAGTAATATCAAAATAGAAGAATACAGAAAATTAAATGCATCAAAACACCAATACCAATGTGGTCGGGTAAATTTGAAATAATGCCAATATATCAAACCAACGACTTCACGCTACTTCAAATAAAGGAAAAGCAAAAGTATAGGTAAATTTAAACCAAAGTTGAATAAAACATGAATCGTACTCTCACACAAATGGAAACAAACATATATATATATACTCACAAAAAGTTGGTTTTATCACTGACTCTAACTGAGCAGTATTTGTTTGAAGCTAATATTGCCCGAAAATTGAGAAAACATGAAACTAGAAGTAGAAGTATATGGTTTTGATTAATGAGCTATTCAGTTTATCTTCTTCTTCAACTAGCATGGCATGCTGGTAATTGTGTCGGAGGAACAAAAACCAAGAAGTGGATATCATGTGTTTTTTTTTACATGGAAACTTAAGAGAATTCAACTCGGTGATTCTGTCTTCCTTTCTTAAAATCGTTACTTAATTCCTGGTGCTTTTTTTACATTTTTAATAATCAAAGATTAAATGACAATACTTTTAAATCAATTGATCCAATCAATGCAAGAATTGTTTAATGTTACCTTGACGCCAGGTGGCATTCAATATTGCGATTATTTAAGGAAGAATGCATTGTTGTTTCTCGTGACTTCTTTATTCAGAAAAAACAGGCTTCCTTTTACATGAAAGTGACTCAGTAATATGAAAAATTACTCCAGGTTGATTTGTAATTAAACCTCAAGCAAATGTCCTTTGACATATCACTAATTATAACAATGGACTCAATGAAGTTTTCGAGGCAAAAGAAAACAGAATCAATAAAAACAAAGAAATTAATTAGAGGTTGAGCCACGTTTACAACCCTGAAAAATGTTTTGGAATCCACACAGTCTAAAGTTAAGATTAATCTAAAAACCAGGTCATTATTGATAGGGTTGGATACTGTTGTGCTTGGAGACGTTTTGATTGATTCTCTGATTATACGTTCGCGAAACGCAATGTATCAGTACATTTTTGTTAAATTCGCGTAATGGATGTATTTGGGGCAGCGTTCTTAATATCATTCTGTGAAAATGGTCTTCATATATGTATCTGTTGTGCATATATGTTGATAAAATTATGCATTCTAAAAAACGATTACGTACTGAACATGAATTATTGAGATACTCACTAAGTCTAGTTTAGTCCGTTGCATGGTCAAATAAAGTATATATATATATATATATATATATATATATATATATATATAAGTGGCGAGTGACAAATATCGATAGATAGATCTATTGTTAATGTTTGATGGATACACTTTCCATCTTAATTTCAGTTGCTATCCATCTCACATACTCACACCATCATTCTGTAGTCATTATTAAATAGCGCTGATTAGAAATAAATGAGATGCCTTACTTTCTTAACAGTCTTTGTGTGTATACATTCTCTTAATTACCACCAAAAATAATTTTTTTAAAGAATTCAGTTTTTTCAATGATTTATTAGATTTCTCATGAAGCTTTATATATGAAGAGTTTGTTAGATTTCTTTAAGATTCAATTGACATTTACTTAAGATGTTTTTCAAGAGAGAAACCCTGAAACAATTATATCTCATGTGTAGAAAGATTATCTTGAAGAAATACAGCTGATATATATATATATATATATATATATATATATGTGTGTGTGTGTGTGTGTGTGTGAGAGAGAGAGAGAGAGAGAGAGAGAGAGTGGGGTGTGTGTGTGTGTGTGTGTTTAGGGATAATATGAGACAAATAGCAAGTTCTGTAATATTCCGATAATCCGTTTCGTGTGGGCTTTTCTGGGAACGTGAAGAATAAAGCAAAAAATTGACTCAAACCAGCCAAAGGCGTATTAGTGTCCATCCTAATAAAAGACATTGGTCAATACAAGATACAGGATTAGAAGAAGGTGGAGAAATCGGAAGGATCAAATGTGTCCTGATTTTTTTTATTTGGCTTGGCTAAAAGAAATCTCTAAATAAACAGTCACCCTACAGACGAGAAATGGTGGGCCAAAAGCATTCACTAATTGCTGCGAAGAGGATTTTCGTTTAGCAATTGCACTGCATAAGAAATTATTTATCGCACTTTTTCTCCTAATATTAAGTGTCTTATTTATTTATTCATTTATATTTTTTCTTTACATGCTTTTCTTTTGATTTATTTATTTATTTATTCATTTATTTCAATTTTACGGATTTTCTGGTTGATACAGTCCTTTCCCAAGTCACCTGAAGTAAAAAGATAAGTTGAATTGCCGAGATAGAAAGAGTTTTTCTAAGAATCTGAGCAATGCACATGTGCATGTTTGTTTTTGTTTTTTTGTATTTCTGATAGAGATCACCTGGGATTTTTTAAATCATTCCCAGCGTTTCTATTACAATTGAAATAGTGGATGTGTTTAAATGTCACATTCTTGCAATTTCTATTTCAATCTCCAAGTATTTTAAAACTTAATCAAAATCTTTTGCTGGGAAAGCACTATTATTTTACTCCTTGAAAGTTTTTCACATCAGCTCCAATTCCTTTTTTTTTCTCTCAATCTACAGACGTCCATGAATCTTTTAAGTATCCTCATTAATCTTAGCAGTGCCGTTGTTTGAATGGTCTCAATTCTTTTTTGATCTCCAGTACACCAAATGTTTTTTTATTATTCTTAAAAATTGCTCCAAGTACGATTGGTATCACTATCACTTTCATATTCGGCAACTTTTTCTGCTCCCTTGCAAATTCCAGGTATTTGTCGTGTTTCTGTAGTTTTTATTTTTGAGAATAATATTAGAGACAGGCAAAGGATAGACTCAAACCGGATCAAGGTGTAGATTCTATAAGGGACATTGGTCAATAAACGATAGATGATTGGAGGCTGCTCGAGTAAGGTAGAGTAAAGTAAGGTAGGATAGGGTAGTAGAAGCCATACTAGGAATATGAATTCTGGGCAGAAATCAGACACATTTAAAAACAACAAGAATCTTCGGTTAAGAAGTCTACCGCCTGCAAAAAGGTAATTAGATCAAATGCATTAAATCACATTCGATTTTAACACTGTTACGTAATACAACTACAATTACAATTACTAGAAATTATTATAATAATTATTCTTAATACTATTATTATTTTACACCCTGCAAGTTTACACTGAATTCGGAGTGGTAGCAAGTCTCTCAAAATATTCTGATTTAACTGTGATGTAGTCTGGATCGATTCTTCCTGTCATCCCCACATACCCTAGTTTCTTTTTCAGGCTATTAGGGACCATCCCAAGTGTATCAAATAAACTTGCTATCACCGTCATCTTCATATTTTACAGATTTTTCTGTTCTCTTGTAAGATTTCCGTATTTCTTAATCTTTTCGCTTTCTTCTTCTAGAACGACAATATCCACAAGAAGATAAGTTCTTTTTTACTTGTTTATTAAGACTAGGTCTGGTCTTCTTGCGTCCTAGTCTGTTTTTTTTTTGACAGATTTTTGTTTGTGTATATACCATGTGTCAGTGTGAACAAATTTTAGTCTCTTGCAAACTTTCCAGTGGATCGCCTTTCCCTCCCAGTCATGCTTCCTCTTTAGTCTCTGTTATTGACAATGTCTTTCTTAGTTTACCCTTCTCTCTATCACTATCTCCTCTTTCTATGTCTGTCAGAAGAAATGCCATATTTCAAGCTAATTTCACTCTGTGTTTGACTGAGTCTCTCTCCATTGTGTCCCCCTCTCAATTAGTTTATTCTCCTTCCTTTCTGTCTCGGTCGCTTATCCACTTCATTTACTTATATAAATTCTCTTCTGTCAATATTCCATCCTCTTCTCTCTCTCTCTCTCTCTCTCTCTCTCTTTCTGTCTTATCCACTTCTCATTCAATCTCTCTCCCCCCTCTCTGTTTATCTCTTCATGTATATCCTTATCAATTTTGTTTCTATTTCATTTTATCTCATTCTCTCTCCCATCACTACTTTCTTTTCTTTCTCTCATGTCTCTTTCACACCAGTTCCTATTTTGTCTCTTATTTCCTTCACATTTTCTTTTCCTCACTCTATAACCCTCTCACCTTCTCTCATTCTCTGGTGATTCTATCAATTAGTTCCTTCTCTCTTTTTCCTTTTGTTTTTTTATCCATTTTCCTATTACAAATTCAACCTTTCTGTCTCTGTCTCACTCACTTTCATTTGCTCAGATGACATTTTTCCTTACCCACCCTACAAAAATCCAGCCTCTTCCGGCTCGATGCCTGCTCCCCCCCCCCAACCACTAGATTCTTATAACAAGCTAAGTCCAGGCCACCATCTGGTAAAAATTGAATCTTCATTAGTGCCAAAGACTGTTTCGACAATAGTAAAATTCTTCCGTTGCCCATAGCAGAGGTTGGGATGAGGGAATAAGACGAGAAGAAATGGAAGGAATAAAAATTGTGAGAGGTTGGGACAAAGATGGAAGTGGGAAGGAAAGAGATGACAGGAGACCGGAAAAATAAAGTCTGTACGCATGGGTGAGAGTTTGGTAGGTTGAAAGTTTGGTAGGGTGAGACGATTTTGGTAGATTAGTGTATTTCATTACAAGTACAAAGAAAGAAAGAAAGAATAGGGATAGCATCGAAAGAAAGAAAGAAAGAAAGAAAGAATAGGGATTGCATAGAAAGAAAGAAAGAAAGAAAGAATAGGGATTGCATAGAAAGAAAGAAAGAAAGAAAGAAAGAAAGAAAGAAAGAAAGAAAGAATAGGGATTGCAAAGAAAGAAAGAAAGAAAGAATAGGGATTGCATAGAAAGAAAGAAAGAAAGAAAGAAAGAAAGAAAGAAAGAAAGAAAGAAAGAATATGGATTGCATAGATAGAAAGAAAGAAAGAAAGAAAGAAAGAAAGAAAGAAAACCTAAACAGATTTCCTTTTAACGAAGCAAAGACGACAGAATGAAAGGCGGTTTTCGTAGGCACCTTTGAGAAAAAAATGAATAAACGAGAAATCAGAGCAAAAATAAATAAAAAGAAAACAGAATAAAAACAAAACTGAGTGAAGGAAGAACATTTTTTAATCTAAGAAAAAGTAGTAAAGGAAAAAAGTAGAAAATGGAAACCAAAAATGGAATCAGCGTCTCCAAACTGCCATAGTTTCATAATTAATGAATCGAACATGGGTGAAATACAACTGAAGGGGAAAAAGAAAAAAAAAGATATCAATAAATAGAGGTCTGTAATAAAATATATATACTGCTATACTGAACTACATCAACCAATCCAACTATTCCTCCGGAATTTCCAATCTACCCATCCGTTTCATACCGAAGAATGGAATAAAATGGAAGGAAAATGGTAAGCAGCAATCAGAAAGAAAAAAAGAAAGAAAAATTCTAAAATTTACAAAGACAAAAATTTGTATTGGGCAGAGGGAGGAGTCGTTGTTATGGCTGCTGGAGGCGGGAAACGGCTGAAGCAACCGAGGATTTAAAAAAAAAGAAAAGAAAAAAGTGATGACGAACAATGAGGTCGAATAGAAGGAGCAGGCGTAAAATTGAGTATCGAGCTGGAAAAATAAAGAGTGGAAGTGGAGGGAAATAATGAATTATATATGAAAAAGAATGGCTTTCTTTATCTCCTTTTTCTGTTGACATCATCATTTTCTTTTTTGTCACTTTTTTAAATATATTATTTTGAATCATGATTTGCTAAATTTAGTATCAATAAGTCGGTTTGTTTTGTTTGACTAATCATTTCTATTCTTTTTTATATTATTTTTATCGATCCCTGTTATGTTCTAAAAGATTCGTTTGTTTGCCAATTCGTTAATTTGTGTTATTGTTAATGTCGAATTTTTGTGATTAATTTTTTCTCCTGTTTTATTCAAGTCTAAATTTCTAAGACAAATTGTTTTTATTTAGGTGTCTTCAAAAGAAAAGGTTTATTTTTTAAAAAAGATACTCATGATGCACCTTTTTTGCAGTGTATTACTTCAATTTAGGGTTCTTTACCAAGTGCATCATTTATCACATGACATACATTAAAACAGTTGTCAGTTCCTTGTCAAACATACGTTAATATATCTTCATCAACTGTAGGTAATAAAATAGTTGTCAGCCATCTTGCCTATAATGAAATGCCTGCTGCTGCCGAAAGTCTTAATATCTTTTTTCTACAAAAATTGTACACCGTGAGAGTCAATATCTTAAGCCATTAAAAAGAAGACGAATATTTGAAGCTGTAATTTTTTCTTAGTACCGTTATGGCATCTGTCAGTTTCAGGATGCACCATGTATCTGCGCCTGGATCTCTGCAACAATCTGGGCAAGGTTGGATGATAGACCGGCAAATGCTTCCCATTCTGAATCTTTTTTGTCCACAATATATTGTCCAAGAGAAAACTGGAGTTGTTAACAGAACGATCTTGAACACAGAGTCGGCTCTATCTCAGGGACTTCTGCTTCAACTTTTCTCGTCAATGACAAGTTATCTTGGTATGCTGTTAATGAGGTTAAATTTAAAGTTTTCCTTCTTCTAGACTAGGATAAACTTAATAAATTACTACTGGAATGTCAAAATCTCATCGTTAAAGTAACTCTTTTTTATAGTTCGTGTTAAAAGAATCTGGCATCAAGAAGTTCTAAATTTATGACCAGCCGACTTTTAAGAATTTTGCCACAGAAAAAAAATGAAGTAAAGAAGGATTTCTGAAGACTCGTCGTCACATCGATCCTCATTGGGTGCCTCTGACTAGTGACCTTGTGGAAAATCTAAGCCCTGTTTTTTCGAATTACAGTCAAGTTACATTCTAACGCCACTTTTTAAGGACACACACATTCTAACGACAAAATTTAATTACACGCATTCTAACAGCGCATTAACTTTTAGTATCATCTGTTGGAGATTAATTTGCTGCAACATCAAATAATGAATAGTTATATCACTTTTTTTTCCGCGAGGCCCTTTCAGCAACCTTCTTCACAGATCAGAGTCCCCTCCTCATCTGAATTATTACACCCAATTTCTCGGAAGTGACTTGCTTCAAACTCTCATTTATACCTCTCTGAAGGGACCTGCGTCAGTTCTCGGTATGGTCGATGGAAAAATGTAAATAAGACCGGATTCAAATCTCACCTTTCTTTCAAGATACAGCCTGTGAATCTATTAATTCAAAATAATTTTTCTGCCTCTCTCTCTACCTACACATCAACCATCAGCTTACATTGTGATATATATATATATATATATATATATATATATATATATATATATATATATTGTTAGAGTTTAACGCCATACGCACCCCAAACTGCAACAAGATATACGAGGTGCATACGATAAGTTTCCAGACTTCTTTCGTATGGGCACTTTTATTGATAGTACACTCATGAAACTCTAGTGCCCTTCGAAGTAATCTCCTCCGGCTGCAATGCCCTTGTACTGTTCCAACAACTTCTGGAAGGCCCCATGGAAGTCCTCTTGTGTGAGCGTGTCAATGACCTTCGTCACAGCCTCTTTCATCTCCTCAATTGTCGCATAACGACAGCCTCTGAGCTTAGGGAATAACCAAAAGTCACAGGGAGCAACGTCTGAGAAACTGTCTTGATGCCTATCAAGACAGAGAACGTCTGAGAAACGTCTGAGAAACTGTCTTGATGCCTATCTTGGTCAAATAGTCAGGGACAAGGATAGAGTTGTGGACTGGTGTATTGTCCTGGTGAAAATGCCGCTGACCTGATTTGAAGAGTGCTGGCCTCTTCCTGAACTCCCTTAAAACCTCAACAAAGTAACCCTAACCGTAGCCCTTTGGCCAATCAACTCTAGTGTATTGACTTCCTTACTCCTCCCTCACCTCTCACCATCCCTCACAGACTCGTTGCCTTCCTTGAATCTCTTATGCCACTCAAAAACTGATGCTCGATTCACACAGGTTGATCGAAAAGCAGTCTGGAGCATTCCATACGTTTCTGTAGCATTTTTCCAAGTTTAAAACTGAATTGTATAGTGTCAGATTGCAATTTTGAAATTCACCAGTTGTGACAATCAGAAAAAAGTATGCACCTCGTACATACAATTGACTGAAAGACTGAGGTGGAGTCTTATAATAATCATTAAGCTTGTTTCAGAAAAAAAATGAAATAGCACAAAACAATATATATATAAATATATATGGGATTTTAAAAAAAGATACAACTGGGAAGAACACAAAATCTAATGGTCGATTTTTTAAGGTGCATATCTCTGTAATGAGAGTTCAAGAAATTGTAAGTAATGCTGGATGAGAAATATTTCATCATAAACTTTCTAGACTCAAATTACGAAACAAAATAGCAGAGTTGGTGGTGAAATATGGCAGTGACAGGATGTATTTGCTTTCCATTTTGACACCAGATTAAATCACAGGGCATATTATACCATTCACGCTGTTGAGGTTCAGTCGGTGTATTCTTCAGCCCCAGTTGAAAGGGTTCTAGGAAAATGAGGTTTCTGAAGTGGAATAAGAGAGGTTGAAATGATCATTTTTCACCGCACGTAGGTGAATAGGGATGCATTGGACTTTGGGGGAAAGTTAACTCTTGATCTGTAATGAACTTAGGGATCCATTCAGTATCATAAGGTAAGGGGTTAAAAAGGGATTTTTACTAATTTTACGAGAATACGCTTTTGAAAGTTTTTTTTTCTCGTTTTAGTGCAGAGAAGCAGTTATTTATGAATTAAGTTTTATGTCAACTGTGTTTCCTCAACGTTTTCTTCTTAAGCTCAATACCGAAGTGGAAAAAAAGTGCAAGTAAGAGAGTTGTCTGTCCCTTTCAGAATGATAATTGTGCCTGCTGGATGTCGCATCCGGGAAAAGGGAAAATCGCATTACGTGTGCTTGCTTTAAAGATGGGTGAAATGAATAGACTAATAATTCTTAAATGTAAAGACTGGGATTCATAGAGGGAAATCTAAAGAGAGAATGTTAAGAATGGACTCGGATTGTTAGAAAAATCATATTAGCAAACTGATATATACATATATATATATATATATATATATATATATATATATATATATATATATATATTAATGATTATAAAAAAATAAGGCAGTGTAACAATTCACGACTCCGAGTTCTTTGTTTCGATTGTCAGGTGGATTAGGGATCCACATGACCGACATATTCAATTCTGTGCCCTTTTATATGATTTAAAAGTGAAGAGATAATAAATAACCATCAAGGATTGATTTGCCATTAGACCAAATAACCAAACCAAAGCAAACTAAACTAACTCATTATCCTTGGATTTATTTTCTGCTGTTTTGTCTCACGTGACTTTTTCCGACAAAAAAATTTATAAACATAGCAGTTCTGTTTTGAAATTTCCATTTACTAAAAAATCCGCTACAAGTAAATCTGTAGTTGCTGTCATAAATGAAACTACCATTATATTATTCATTACTTGAAATATCATGTTTCTAATGCCCTGAGATGCAAAATATGTATGATTTTCAACTTATTCGCTTCGTTGTGGAGTGATTTGATATCCACACACCCAGTCGGTAAGCTGTTAAAATATGTCCATTCACTTCACCAAACAAGTTTTATCATAGGATTGTTAGATGAATATCAAAACATGAAGAAAATAAAATCCATTTGCGACTCTTTTGATGCCTAAAATTCACTTCAAACTAATTCCCTCAGGAAAGGCAAGAAACTATTTCTTTTCCTTCTGCTATACTATAAAAGCAAAATAGCTGCGCAGACTGGTCTCTCTAACCTTGTTTGTCAATCAGTCTAGAAAATCAACTTTGAAAATTCGTTGTAGTCGTACGCACTAATGGGAAAAGACTAAACTTCTCTGAAGACAAATTATGCAATTCGACACTGTCTTTAATCTCGTTCTCTTAATTCCTGCAACTGCTCTGATGTTAAGGTGCATTGAACATAAATTAAATTTGGGAAACATCGGTGGCATGGCGAGCGGACATTATCTTCTTAGGCAACTTGTCATCCACACAACCTTGCCCAAGCCTGTGTTCGGAAGAAGAAGTAAAATAATTTCATTTTTGATACTTGACCAGTGCTTTTTGAATTTTTATTCATCATAACATTCAAGGTTGAATTGATTCCGGTTATAATTTGAAAAGAGTGAGTTGTCGGAATAAAGAATCAGTTTTCAATTTGATTCGCTCACCTTCCAAAATCCTGAGTTCAGCATTTTTTGATGAGCCTTTATACACTTCGGCCACTGAAACGTAAGGCTGAAAAGAATAAGAGTTCGAATCTTTCATACTGATTCTTAAATTCTAATCTATCGTGGTTACTTAAACATCGTAGAATGTAAGCTCTGCCATAAGAACGAAGAAAATAAATAGAACAATATCAAAATGAATTTATGAGAAATTAAATAGACACTGACAAACTGCGATAGATAGATTGAAAGATACATACATACATACATACATACATAGGAAAAGGCTGTTATAGTTTATATATTGGATGTATGTTGTTTCATCAGTAAGTTCGTAGTCTAATAAAAAAATGAATTTCCTGAACAAATATTTATTTTTCTCTCTAAACTCCTTTATTCATTGTATTTGAATTCGTCCCCTCATCATGGTTGCTAACAGAATCACAAGTTTTCGAACGTTGTAGCCTCCGACATTTTCAGGTGCCTGTCATAGTCGATAAACTTCTGGAATTTACAAAGTATAATCCGTGACAGTAATTTGTTATTCCGTCGTCCATGCATCGTGGGTTTTTCATACCAGTTAATCTTTTAGGTTTCTTCTCTAACCTGCAACATAAGTCGAGGCTGGGGGTCCTCGTGGTGCAATGTTTAAAGCGATGGACTGCGGAATCGTAGTAAACGAGTTCGAACTCCAATTGCACTGTTATGTTCGCTTTCGGACAAATACCCTTGGGAAAGGCATGAGCCTTCTTATCCTCCCAGGTATAGGTTAAATTGTATCACTACTGTTCTTCAAGAAAGATGGCTTTTGCATTAAATAACCTACAAAGGTTGATATGCCATTAAACAAAGAAACCGAAACCGAAAACACAAGTCTTGATGTTTGAACCAGGGATTAAACTCAAAAATTCAGGATTAGTAATTGTAATTTATCATCTCAAGAATTCAAGCGAAAACAACTTTGTTGCTTGTTGATTGACTTAATTTTATCAAGATTATAAAATACATAGTTCGAAAATTGTCATGTTCAGATCCCCAGTCCATCTAAATACATGTCATGTTCTGTATTTACTGATCCTAATATATATATATATATATATATATATATGTGTGTGTGTGTGTGTGTGTGTGTGTGTGTGTGTGTGTGTACATACATGCAAGGAGCATACGATAAGTTGCCAGCCTTTTTTGTATGGGATTTTAAAATTGTCGAAGACTCTTGAAAATTCAGTATGTTATCCTATGAAATGACTGACTAATTTTCATGATTTCAGCTTCAAATGAACAGCTACGGCAGTAATTTGAATACACCCTGATTGTCACAGCTGGTGAATTTCAAAAATGCAATCTGACACTTTAGACGAACGATATGCAATACAATTCTGTTTTAAAATTGGAAAAAATGCTACAGAAACGTATGGAATGCTCCAGACTGCTTTTCGATCAACCTGTGTGAATCGAGCATCAGTTTTTGAGTGGCATAAGAGATTCAAGGAAGGCAACGAGTCTGTGAGGGATGGTGAGAGGTGTGGGAGGAGTAAGGAAGTCAATACACCAGAGTTGATTGACCAAAGGGCTACGGTTAGGGTAACTATGTTGTGGTTTTAAGGGAGTTCAGGAAGAGGCCAGCACTCTTCAAATCAGGTCAGTGGCATTTCCACTAGGACAATACACCAGTCCACAACTCTATCCTTGTCCCTGACTATTTGACCAAGATAGGCATCAAGACAGTTTCTCACCGTCCCTATAGTCCAGACGTTGCTCCCTGTGACTTTTGGTTATTCCCTAAGCTCAGAGGCTGTCGTTATGCGACAATTGAGGAGATGAAAGAGGCTGTGACGAAGGTCATTGACACGCTCACACAAGAGGACTTCCATGGGGCCTTCCAGAAGTTGTTGGAACGGTAAGTCTGGAAACTTATCGTATGCACCTCGCATATATATATATATGTATTATAGGATCAGTAAATACAGAATAAATGATTTATTAAACATCTATCGGTGATTTAACATCACTAGATATCATCCTTCTTAGTCCTGATGATGGTTCATTAGAATCAAAAAGTTATAACGTTGACTTCCTTTTATATCAAAATCTTCTTTTTGGATTACTTTGTTCTTCAATTCTATCTCTATATCCATAGTTTTATATGTTGAGCTTTGAGATAAAAATCTAGTTTAGAAAATTCGATGATGAGTAATTGAATTCTTACGTAAAAGAATATATTTATCTAATTACACAAAAAAATGTTATTGGAATTGTTTGGTGACATTTTTCATTCATGAATTTTAAAAAGCTTTCGTTTTAGTACGTTATATAAAAGATTTTGGATATTGAAGTTGTGTAAAATGATTTTCCCAATTTTTAAAATGTGCTGGCTACAAATTCTAAGGGCTTTAAGGTTATTCTATTTTTGTTATTTTGGTATCATCATTTGAGTAAAAAATGGATTTTTTCATTTTTATTAGAATATTAGGATATGATAAATTTACATTTTTATTTACTGTTATTGTTCATCAATATTACATTTAAAACACTTAAGGTGTTGTTAGTTTCTAATGAAGTATCCCTCATTTAATCAGTTTTTGTTAATAATAAGAGCTTCGATATGATTTCCATTATATATATATATATATATATATATATATATATATATATATATATAGTCATCCAAAGACAGACTGTTTCGTTGTATCACAACTCTTCAGTGTGGCGAGACACGCAGGACGCTTCAAGCTGGGATCGAAACCCGCCCAAATAACGTTAAACTTAGTATCTTACCGTTCAGTCTACATACGACCTACGTCAGCTTGGGAGTTATAACGCATTATGTATTAGCTTTCATGTGTTTACATTTTGCCTACCGGATACCAGAGAGCTCAATTCATTAGAAGAATTTTGAATTAGGCGAGTCGACATTAAATTTTCTTTTTTACTTCAAAAGATTTTCATGCTTAAACATGTGAAATACTTTTTATGGGCTAAAGAAATCCAAGTATCTGCACTTATACTTTTTTCTCAACATTGGGTATTTCCATAATATTTTTTACGGCGCTGCTTAGAAAGAAATCATACCATTAATGCAAATAATTTATTTTATAAAGCAACATTGTTCAGCTATTGAATCTAAAACATGCGTCTTATATATCATTCATTTTTTCACTGCTAAATAAAAAAAATGAAGTGAACATTCAGTAAATGTACTTATTCCATAGTTCTTGCAAGGGGTTGTGTGTGTGTATATATATATATATATATATATATATATATATATGAAATCGAACCTTGTTTTTCCTGGTAGATTGGTTGCAAAATTTTCCCACAGTTGGTGAACTTTAAGCAGCAGTTTTTTTAATTTGATATCCTATTGTAAAAATGTAATTGTCTGCATCACTACACACGTTTATTGATGCTATCTTCTATTATTATTCCACTCCTTTGAGAGTCTTTCAAACAAGCATCAACTGAGGGTCTTTTACTGGAGTCTGAGTGACAGGACTTATATATGTGATTTTTGTTTATGTCCTGATAATTTGAAATATATTTTGAAGTTATTCAATCTTCATAACAATTTTGAACAAAAAATTTCACTAATTGGGCTAACCACAGATAAACGAAATCGCGCTTACTAAGTTTACTAATGCCCATGTCCGACTATATATATATATATATAAAACCATATGGAAGAGAAATAAGACATAAAAACCAATTTAGTCGTATGTTATATGTTATGACGTTTTGCCTTACATCATATTTTAAAAAATCATTATCTGATGATGCTCATACACAACAAAACTTTAAAATAGATATGCAAACATAACACACCATTAGTTTTTACCTCTTATTTCTTTTCCATATATTTCAAGGTATTATATTTTTAATATATCATCGACAAGACTTATATATTTCAGGCTTATATTAAGTCTATTGTTTTACATATTTCTCCGGTTTTCTGCAATGTAAATCCGATTCCGTTTTATTTTTCATGCTTTCCCTGTACATTCACAATTTGTGAAACTCTTAGTTGCTATATGAGGGTTTAGATTTTGTGTTCTTTATATGTATATAGTGGGTGTGAGGGGGAAGTCTTTTGGCAGAAGTAGTTGAGTCAATATGTTATGTTGCTATTCACTTCCCAATCAATTTTGTTCTATCCTGTATATTTCTGCATCAATCAACGATAGCTTAAACCATTTTTTCATTATCCAAGCCTCATTCCATTAAAACATTCCTTTCTTCACAGTCGCTCCCATTCCACCTTCTTAACCCAAAAAAAGTTTTTAACCTCCTTATCTTGCTTGAGTTGTGTCATTTGCCCATCGTCCTTCCCTCGACCAGCACTGATCAGATCGAATTTTTGTTTTCATTTTAACCAAAAAAGTAAAAAGTCCAAAATTTTTTCCAACTCTTCGGTAAATTGGACAAAAAACTATTTTGTTACCATGTTTGCTCTGTGCTTGGAAGTTATGCTTTTTTTTAAAAAAAGGTAAAACTATTCGATAAATTTCACTATATTTAAACATGCAGGCCCTTCTAGCATATAAGGACTTTATATATCCTTTTCTTCTTCTCTACGTTTCTTTTCTCTCTTTCAGACAAAATATTCGTTCTCAGTACATTTTCTTTCTCGTTGCATTTTCTTTCTTTCTTTCTTTCTTTCTTTCTAATTAGGTCGGTATAGCTCTCAATCGTTTTTTGATGTGTTGTTCATTGCGGACTGCGTTGCCATGGTGTACCTACTACTGTGCTGTAAGTATTACTCAAAAAGAAACATGCAAACTTTAGACTATTTTATACATATTACAAATTGCAAACTGCAAATGCAATGAATTACCATGAATAGATAAATTATGCTTAAAACACAATATATATATATATATATATATATATATATATATATCTTTTCACCGAGCTTTTGATTAAAATGAAAGTTATGGCCAGCGATCTAAGTCCAAAAGAAAATATATGATGGAAATGGTCGATTAAAAAAAGAACCATAACAATTCTCTGTCCGCAAAAAAGATCTCTTATCTGTCATTGGAAAGTTAGGACCACTTTGATTGTGAAATCCACGCTTGAAAGAATTAAGTCTTCTTAAAAATTACTCGTATTACATTGGACCGAGTGCAAAAAAAAAAAACTTAAGAAAAAAACCCTCTTAAGAAACACCTACACTAAAATACCTAAAATAACCCTTGATGGGTTAACATGCCATTAAAATCAATCCATCCACATATCTATCTATCTATCCTACGGGCGCTCCAAAGGTATAATTCCCCAATTTATTTGCCTATAAAAGAAAGCAGGTATAAGGTGACCAATAACACCACTGAATACGGCCGGTTTTCGCCTACAGAACACAATTTTTTATGTAGTCACTAATATTAACTATTCATTATCAAGAGCGATAAACAAGAACGTGCATGAAGGGCTAGTAAAATCTGTACCAGTGAAGGTAACTAACTTTACACAACAGCGAGATAAAATTATCGATTTCGGGATTATGGTATATGCATTTTTCAATCTTTTATGGACTTAAATTGGCTCGGTTGGATTTATGACATATCAAACATAATAGGTCATTTAATGCCAAATCTTCTTTATACATATGTATTAAATATATGATTTATAAACACATTTTCTTGATAACATTTTAAAATGAGTCTGAGCTCATTTTTTGCAGTTAAATGGTTTCCAGTTAAATGGTTTCAAGTATTGCTATCTAATACGAATAATTCTATTTACTATTAATCATTTGTTTGCACTTCATTAAATGGTTTCAAGTATAGGTAGGTAACAGTAACAATTTAACATCAGACATTTGTTGGTACATATTTAAATAGATATACATGATACAGCTCAATATATTATTTTTAACAAGGCAAAGATTAGGGAAGGGTCGAGTACTATTGCCATATCACCAACATTCGAATCGATATCGGGGTCCAAGATAAGACGTCTTATTTTCGGAGCAACCTTCTTACGACCGCGTCAAGTAAGTATTTTGGGTAGTTGATTTGTCAACCCATGTTGAGTCATTTAAAGCGGGAAGACAGTTTTTAACACATAATTTCAAGTGTTCAATGGTAATCATATTAAAACAGTTATTGTTTTGAGTAACTATTCACAATACAAATAATTTTCATACAATATTTGTCATCAAGAATCCCTATCGAACATTAATGATTTATATACAATTGTTTGGTTTCAGTTAACAGTTCCTATTTAATCATTTGTTTACACACACTTATATGGTTTCAAATGTTCCTCTTGACTTGGAATAATTTTCAAACAGAACTTCTTGACCTCTAGTTGGGATGCCAACATTCACTATCATTCTTGGTCCGAGTTGATCGAGGAGAAATGGCAACAAAAGTGCAACTCAGAACTACCTAGAACTCTAGAACTAGAGCCTCACCACCGGATATATTCAAATGTCATATTTTGGAAACATGCAGGATTTATTTGTTGGTGAAAATGCATAACTAAAGGTGGTAACAATAAGAAAATATTGTTTTGAAGCTGAAAATATGCGCTATCCAATAATATTCTGCTTCTCGTATATTTTGCAATTTCATTGGAAGTAAACATAGGATATAAACTTCACAGCCTCCCTCCCTCCCTCACACACACACACACACACACACACACACACACACACACATATGTATATATATATATATATATATATATATATATATATATATATATATATATATATATATATACGTGCCCGTTGTTTAATTGTTATCAGGCTCAGATCATAGATGAGCTGTTTGCATTACGCATTGCGCTAATACCCTTTGGAAAGTTATGAATCCAACAATTCTCTCTACACCTGTGGATAACAAATACTGCAGACTGACCTCTCCAACCTTGGTATGGCTACCGGTCTAGGAAAACTCTGAATTCAATCCTGTGAAACTCAGCTTAAAAATTTGTGCCGCATCCTGCTCATCCGGAAACTTTGGGTAAGTAAACGCTCACACACACACACACACACACACACACACACACACACACACACACACACACACACACACACACAACATCTATACCCCTATTTATATATATATATATATATATATATATATATAGGGAGTCACCACTGATATACATATATATATATATATATATATATATATATATATATATATATATATAAATGTATATATATATCTCAGTGGCGACTCCAGGGTAGTGCTTTTCGGGCTCAACTCAAAGAGTTATTCTTTTAAATCTATTTTGAAGTAGTAAAAAATTCTCTGTTTGTTTTCGTTTTTGTTGTTTTTGTTTTTTTGGTGGGGGTCGGACTTAACTTCCAGAATTGAATTATCATGAATAATTATTTCAACTCACTAATTTATATACCTTTGATTTATGCTCATGCCTTAGAATATTGATTAAGATTTATCTGGCAGATAGTGATAATGTTACACGAAGAAAAAAAAATAAAGTGACAAGTTATTTGGGACCATGAAAATCAGCCTAAGAAAAACAAACGAAATCCATGACTCATGGATTAGTCAATAACACGACTTCATGTAATACGTATCTTGCAATGATAAAAATGATCTTGAAAAATCTTATATATATCTTACTCCTCTTTTTTATCTTTTATTCTTCTTTTTTCATAGAATATGTTTTTGTTCTCACGTAACAGTTAAATTTTGACTGTCCAAGCTTTTGTATGTGCGTGTTTGTGTGTTCACTCATATGTGGGCCTGTCATTTGCTCCGCTGTCAGACATTGAACGAGTAACATGAAAGAATATTTTAGCGACTGAGACAGACGCCTAAATTTTATTTAAGAAAAAATGTTAAATGCAAAAATTATTTTTATATTCTTAATTATTCATAAAAATTAGGTTAAAAATATGAAACCGAGTAACATTCTTGACCTTGAGTCGTTATTGACACACACACACACACACACACACACACACACATATATATATATATATATATATATATATATATATATATATATATATATATATATATATATATATTGACTTCTCATTATCTTTCTTTATTCTTTCAACGGCTTCTCTATCATTTCCCATTCTTTTCCTTTCTTAGAAAATTTTTCCGACGAATGAATGATAAAAGCTTTTTTTCTGCGACCATACACCCTTTTAATCTTTTTTTTTTTTCCGGGAAGCTTTCTATTTCTTACTCAAATGCATTTTTCTTTCCAATTTTTTTCATTTTTAACTGTTTCCTATTTTTTCTCTATCATATTTTTAGAATCCCTTCTCCTAAACAATACAATGATGTATCAGTCATTTTTTCACCGCAGCTTTACAACACGAAACAAGAACTTGATAGTGGCAAAAAATTTAATTCTTTAATTAAAACTATTAAAATCTGGCGGTCGCTGTCTTTGTCTCTGTATCTGTCTCTCCGTCTCTGTCTCTGTCTCTCTCTGTCTCTATGAGGACATACTGCGGAAAGCCTGGGGTAAGTCTTAAGTATCAAAGTTTCCTCCTCCAATACTTTTAATATTAATCTTTAAAAAAATCATCGCCGTCTCAAATTCTGGAATGAGTCAATGTCATTATTCCTACGAATCTTTCGGACAAAGATTAGCCTTTTGAGAATATTACACCAAATAATTCTTGCAATAATGATTACTAGCACCAGCAAAAGACGACGACGACGACATGCTGTTTCCTCATCGTCATGACCATTTTAGAAATAATTACCCCCTCTATCCTACCCTCTCATCAAAACAAATATTTCTTTATCAAAATTAACCCTATCAATACCGACATCATCACGGTAGCGTGATCATCATTTTCGTTTTTAAGCTTCCTGTTAAGTTTTTCACACTATTATTTTAAAATTTTTCTTCATTGCATTAAAAAAATGATGGATTATTCAAATTAATTTTACAATTGTACTTATATAATATCAAAAAACTTATGTTGCAGTAACTTTTCTCGCTTATGTTCAATACTAAAGTTAAACTTTTTCAAGGAAAACAATCGAGCTTAATTTTTGTCCCCTTATCGCTGGTTGAAAATAATTTAAAACATAAAATGTTTAAAATAAGAGAAAATTCTATCTTAGATACGACATTTGAACATTAAGATAATTACTCAAGAATAAACGGTGGCGTTCGAACACACACACACACACGCGCGCGCGCGCGCGTGTGTGTGTGCCTGCGTGTGTGTTATAGTACTGAAGCAGAGGAATTTACTAATCGACAATTAATAGTTACTCGACCACTGTGGCCGTGTAGTAGACTAATGAATGCTTACAAAAAGGCTACGTAGTGTTATGTTTAACAAGAATTATTATAGTCTGTGTAATCCATACTACGCTATACAGAGTCTAAGCTATGATTTCCTCTCAATACTTCGATTAGATGTCACATCAGAAGTGCCATTATTAAAGTAAATGCTTTGCAAACTAATCTACCAAAACGTTACCACTCTAGCGAGACAGGAACTCACTACTTGATCAAGTAGATAGATAGATAGATAGATAGATAGATCATTATTATATATTGATTTTGTCAAATTGTCTACATTAAAATGAAATTATTGATATAGGACTTCAACTGACAATATCAACGACAATCATAGTTTGAAAGAACCGTTTCCAATCAGATATCAGAAGTTAACCAGCGATGAGCCATTTTTGAAGAAATGACTAATCCCCAAGGAATAGCAGATACCATAAGCAAACTGATGTTTGTATGAAAGACTAAACATTACTTTATTAATAACAACTGGATTAGGAAATAAAAACTTGTATACCCAACTGTAGAACATCTAATCTCTTACAATTGATTTTTCATTCTATGCACAAGTTTTCCTTCTTATTGTTTTATGTTTAAATTTTTACCTTTCATAAAATAAAAAACCTAATCTGCCGAAAAAGTTGCTTACTTCTTTTTATCTTCATTGTTAAACAAAAATAATTGAATGACCGCTAGTATTACAAATACCACAAAAGAATAAAAAGTGATATTTTTTAATAAAGTCAATTCAAAGTAATCACTCCTAATGCCATCTTACGATAAAATATAACGTATTCATTTCAAATTGAATCATTTTGGCCAACCAAAAATGTTTGCATGTATACTTGAGCGTATATGCATGTACGTACGTGTGTAGGTGTATGTGTATGTGTTTGAATTTCCAAAAGTTGATTTGGCATAGTTTCACATGAATTTGTGTTTTTGCCTCTAAGAGCACATGTTTTTTGGGGTGTGCGTGGGAGAGAGATTTGTATATGTACATATTTTATAAAATATTTATATTTTATAAAATTACTTTGTGAGCAAGTAAATCTCTCTCGTATTTATGACTGATTGTATTTGTGTTTGCGTATGGATATCTAGCTTTGTTCTAGATAGGCCTTTGGATGTCAGTCGATGTGGCTTGACATGTGGGCGTGTGTTTGTGAGCCTTTGCGCGTGTACGTGTGCCTATGAAGACAATGTTTCAACGAAAATGGAGTGCGTGGATCCTCAGGAGAACAGGGAACGAGAACATCGATACTCGGGAGAGCAGGGAAGGAGAGCAAATATGCACTGACTGCTATAACTAAAGCAAGTTAAGTAGAATAACCCCCACACCTGGCACCAAAATGAAACAATGCGACCTATATTTGAAGCAAAAAATCCACAAATTTGGAAGAGGACATTTATTTGACACTTCGTTTCCAAGGGGAATGTAGAATGGATCATATGAATGGTTGCATGGATAGCTAGTTGTCGTTAAACGTTATACAAGATTACACACACACTCATATATATATATATATATATATATATATATATATATATATATATATATATAATTTCTGAGTATTTCTGTTTATAAACGAAATATTAGGGAAAATGGGACACTTTACCATAAACTTTTCAATCATGAGGTGCACAAACTTTTGGTAGACGATGAAAATAAAATTGGTTTTGAGTCGACTTGTTCACTAGAAGCCAAGATATGATAACTATTTGATTATCGCAGCTTTAAAAATCTCTAGATCATACATATATCATAACAAATATATTATTTATCTTTTATGCCTTCAAATCAAATAAACGACGGAACAATAGTAAAATGATGAGAGAAAGAGAACAGAAATAGATGAACAACATTCTCTTATTTATTTTGTTTTTCTATGAATAAATATTAATTTGAGAAAAAGAAAGAAAGAAAGAAAGAAAGATATGATTATAAAATAATGACCATTTTGAATATTACCGTTTTTCATATTATAAATTTTATTCAAAAATAATTGATGAAACCTTTTAATTTTTTTTTTCTGAAAACTACCAATAATCTAAAAAAATTGTTTCTAATTTATTTTCTTAATAATCCCACAATTACTTCTTATTGTCTGTATTAATTGCGTAATTTTCTTGATAATAACACGAATGTTTCTTGGTAATTGTTTGCATTTTTTAATAATTGTATCAATTGTTAATTAATTTTGTTTTTGGAATTCATGTTATTATTATTACTTAAAAAACTATAATAGTTTACTTTATTAACATTTTTATTGTTTTATATTCATAAATATATATAAACAATTGTTTTGTGCCAAATCTTACATAAAAGCCGTAAAAAAAACAAAAGAAATAACCACCAAGTTCATTCTCATTTACATTTTGTTCATTTTGCAACGAGACGAAAGTCGATTTTGATATAGATTTTTCTAAGATCCATTTTCAAGTAAAAATGAACTAATAAAATCAATTAATTCAGAAGAACACATTTTATTGTAATTATAACTAGTTTTATTCTTCCCACCCGGTCAACATCGAATAGCCTTTCTAGTATAGACGAACGTCACTTAAAGAATATGGGGAATGTTTTCAGAATTTCTTTTCTATCAATGTAAGCTCTACTTTGTCTCAACTTGATTTAAAGCAAAACTTATTTTTATCTTAAAGAAATATTTGTTTTTAAGATTATTCAAAATAGTTGTGTTTCAGGCACGAAAAGACGTGAAATATCGGGTGGCTGAGAAATGCAAACCTTGTAAAATTTCCAGAGGAATTCGTAATGCAAACGGAGAAGCAGGTTTTAGTAAAAATAAAAACAACTGATTACAAATGAATTAATTTCATCACGAGAAAACTGTGCCAAAAATACAGTCTGTGGAGTGGAAACACATTGACTCTCCGGTTAAGAAAAATTTTTTGGTGAAGCGGTCAGCAAAGAACGTTAATCCAACTGTCTTCTAGAACGTGAAAGGACCATCACAATTGATTTCCTAGAAAAAGGTGCAATTGAAAACAGTGCTTCCTATAACCTACTCCTTAGCAAAAATTCACCGTACTTATTGTATGACACTTATATATATATATAAAGTATATATATATATATATATATATATATATATATATATATATATATATATTTGAAGTAGATGATGATGCTTCAGAAGTAAAGTAAAATTTAAAGATAATTATACGATCAAAAGGGTTATTTATATATTTACCAATCCCTCCGCTCGGGCAGGATATGACACAAGCTCAATTTTTTAACGGAGTTTAACAGGTTTGAACTCAGAGTTTTCCTTCTCCTAGACTAGTTGCCCCACCAAGGCTGAAGAATCTAGTCTGCCCTACTATTTACCCATAGCTGGATGGAGAATAATTAGATTCATACCTTTCCGAAGGGTATTAGTGCTATGTGAAATGCAATCAGTCTCGTCCAGGATTTGAACTCGTGTCACCGTGTCCATTTCCTAAGACTATAAACATAAGACCATGAGCACCTCCAATCAAAAGGGTTATTATTAGGTATTATTTATTAAGAATTTCTACAACACTGAATCTCACAAAGAATAAAAAATAGAGATATATAAGAGGTGTACTTATTTTTTAATTGCTACATATTCATATTCTTAGTTACATAGTTCCATTGCTGCAGAATTGGGTTGTGAATAATGATTAATAATAACCGTTTTGATTGTGTGACAGTTCACTTGCAAAGATAAACATTTGCTTAAAAATAGCTTTTTAAAAATGTTACAGATGATACTGTATATTTGGACCTTGTGAGAGAACTAGGGAAAAATTAGGGAACCTAAAAATAACAAGTGCATCTATCATTACTGGCACATTTGAAACAGTTTGAAAAATAATGAAAAATCATAAAATTCGTAGAATTATTGTAATCCAGTAGACATCACCTAAAAT
This sequence comes from Sepioteuthis lessoniana, assembly GCA_963585895.1. Taxonomy (NCBI): domain Eukaryota; kingdom Metazoa; phylum Mollusca; class Cephalopoda; order Myopsida; family Loliginidae; genus Sepioteuthis; species Sepioteuthis lessoniana. Next base: position 74,453,917 of record OY757923.1, on the reverse strand, counting down.
ACTAAAAAAATTCGAAGATAATTGAAAATTTGAACTCCAGTAAAAGTCATTTGACAAGACACGAGTGTAAATTGAATAAGTATAACTTGGGAAATGTGTGTGGTCCGTGGTTAACAGTGCAGGACATAAAGTCTGCGAATTGAGTTCAAATTACATCTGCGATATTTTGCGTTCTCTTTGTGTCCCATTCGTTGAATTGCAGCGTAATCTGCTCTTTATCTTTGGACGACTCTTACTTTAAACCTCTCATGGATATACCTTCTTAAGAGAAAAAGACTGGAAGAAAATCCTTAAGTCCATAAGATTTTTTGACATTATCTCGTTCTGTGAGTAAGACAGAATAGGGGAGGGAGGACAAAGGAATCATGTGACCTTAGTCTACTACCTTGATTGATTCAGACACTTTCTTTATATCTTTTGTATAGAAGACTCAATGGGACATGTTTTTCTGTTTGAATTGATCAAAATAAGATTTTTATATAGTTCTCACTTTGAAAATGTTCCAATATTTTTTCAATAGTTATAGCGAGCTATATTCCAAATTACAGCTACACGAAGAAAAATAAAATTAGAAACAAAGATACAAATCTGTTTTGGTCGAAATGTGTTGAACGAATATGGTTTGTACATATTAACACGTACCATCTTGATGACATCTCTTTTGTATGCAATTTAATATGTATATTTAAAAAATGTCTTGATTGTGTTTTGTTGATGTATTCTGCTGACGTATTTGACAAAAACATTATGAAAACGGTATTTTGATTTACGTGTTTATCATTCAAAAGACGCTACAAGCATTACCTTAATATTTTTGTAGTATGATGAATGTTTCATGCCTCTTCAAACAAATAATTCATAGCCTATTCAATTGCTATAAAAATATTACTGAAAGAAATTAATTTTGTAAACAAATTGTCGGGGACAGCTTGACTTGGAGCTTGTGAAAGTCACACTGAAAACATCGTTTCCCGTCATATATTTGAAGTTAAACAGTGATGAGCCTATTCAGTTCTGACATGGGTGAACACTTAGAAATTGTGGGTACCGTGTACCAAACAAAGCAAAACTTTGTCAATAATAACTGTTTCGAACAATTTACTTTTCTAACCCAACAAATAAAGAAGCATCTATGCCATCATTATAGATGTGTAAGTGTAACTCTGACGAGATCAGGATAATTTTCAGGCGCAGATTCATTGTCTTCTGAAGCAAACGGCAAACAGAGTGGATACAATCTTATTAGAATACACCAAATGTCTTTTTTGTTCATCAGTGAACGATCAAAAAATTCGGGGAGAGAAAAATTTAACAAGAAGTTCGATTTACAATATAAATAATTCTAAACTGGTCCATTACTTGTATCTGTTTAGTGAGTTACATTGAAGCTTTCTTTTTGTATTCAACCATATAAAGCAAGCATCTTGCGAAAAATTCCTTTGTCGAAAAATGGACGTTTTTCCATGATTTTCCTATGAGATTTTTACCTGGTCACCAAAATTCAAGACTTTTATTTATATTTGTAGTAGAAGAAATGTTCACAAGAGGACTATCAACATTGACCTCTTGACAGTGTTTATTAAGTAATAAATCCTCACAAGACGTAATTATGCTTGTATTGTTGTAAGTGAAAACTCTATGCAAATAGATCATCATAAATAAAGTGAAAGGATTAAGATAAACTTATTGAAAGTCCAGAATAAATCATTTTCACCTTCGTTGTTTTACTGATTCAAATCTATGATTTATTATTAGTGTCAAAGATATAGATAAAAATTCTGCTCTTAGGAAGAACAAGGACCAACTGTTAAAAAGCAAAATTGGATTAGACAACAAAATAGTAAATGTTGGTTATGTGGTGCAAGAGAGGAAATGATCATTTATATAATAAGCGCAATGCAGAGAACTTGCGTAAAGAGTACAAAACTAGACATGACTGGACGAAGAATTATGCAAAAATTAAAATTTGATCATACGAATGAGTGGTATAAGCACAGCCTGAAATTTGTCCAAGAGAATAAAACTCCCAAACTTCTCTGGGATTTTGAGATACAAATGGATCACCTAATCTAGTCCAGACGATCAGATTTAGAGTGAGTCAACTAAAAAAAAGAAAAAAAAGAGAACCTACCAAATAGTGAATTTTGCCGTCCTGGCTGAAAATGAAAGAAAGCGAAAAGAGAGATAAATACCTGAACCTTGCTGGAGAACTGAAAAAAATCTATGGAGAATGAAGGTGACGGTGATAGCAATTATAGTTGGTGCACTTGGAACAATCCCCAAAGGATTGGTAAAGGGGCTGGATAATTTGAAATGAGAGGATAAGTGGAGACCATCTAGACTACAGAATAATTAAACTTGGCCAGAATACCGAGAAGAGTCCTGGTGATTTGAGAAGTCACTCAAACTCTAGTGAGAAACCATCAGCTTGTACTGGTGCGAAAAATTCTCAGAGTAAAATAATACGTATAGTAAGAGGGTTGGAAGAGTTGGAAATCAAAGGACGAGCGGAGACCATACAAAGTACAGCATTGTTGAGGACGGCCAGAATACCGAGAAGAGTCCTGGAGACCTGAGAAGACTTGCTGTCTCTCAGACACTTGTAAAAGACCATAAGCTAACGCTGGTGTGAAAATCTTGCTTGAAGTAATATAATAATCCGGCTAGAAGACCAGGTTGACATTTAATTAACAAGAAAAAAACTGCTTATGTAATGGATTGTTTTAAAGTAATCCTATTCAATATCAATAATTCTATTTAATGATGATGATCTATTTGCATAGAGTTTTATGGTTTTTCGCATTTCTTTTCACAGCTAATAAATTTAGTTGGTCAATTTGAGCAATAAATAGAACCACTCCATAAATAGAACCACAAATACTACCATTCCATGTCAAAATAGAGATGGGTGAATTAATAATTAAGGGGTTCCACACTCCTTATAGCTTGACCATCTAATGCATTTTAGACATTTTATGACAATCTTTTTGGGGGTGCTTGTCTTACCCCTTTGCAGAGAATGTAGTAGCTGTATTCTACAGGGCTGTCATGCCCAATCTATAAATTAAACTTCATCATATGTCTGTATCTATGCATGTGGGTACGTAGGTAGTTAGGTAGGTAGGTAGGGGAAAAGGCACATTTTATCGAAGTTTCGGCACTATACTCGGTTTCACACTGGAGGTCATGAAACCTATTCCTTAGTGAGGGTCTACACACATTGACAGAGCCTTGATCAAGTTCTACACACGAGAGAGAGAGTATCATATTCTTTTTATCTGTGTAATCAACAGTCTTATATATCGGTTGCATCACTGATCTGAACATAGAACACTTCTGATAATGTTGATTTGATCCTCCGACACATCACCGATGTTTATCTTATAAACTCTGAACAAATTTGCTTATCTCCTGAGCTTTCAACAACTTATTCATTCAGTTGTAATAAAGATCATCTTACGAGATACAAATTCATTGATTTTAGACAAATATTATTTGATTTTTTTTAATATGAGGAGCTTTTTGGAATTCATTAACTTTACGAATCAGTCTACTACATTAGCACGACGATATCTTTATGACTTTTCGCTTTTTCTATAATGATTAATAGATTGATTTTAACGGCATATCAACTAGTTTAGTATTATTTTATGTTAAGTGTTTAAGGGAATCGCGTTTAATTGTTCGTTCATATTTTTGTGTTGTTGTTTCTTAACACATGGCTTATCGAATACTGATAATTTTTTAACAGATTTATCTGAACCATGCATTGGAGCCTAACAAGTTCTACCATTCTGTATCAGAGTGGATCTAGGAGTAAATGGAGTACCCCACACTCTTCAGATATTCAGAACTGGAGCCACCCCATCAAGTGTAGTGTTACGTTATACCCAGGACACTTAAATCCTCTTACCCCTCTGTAGAGGATACAATTAGTGAATTCTAAGCACAACCGATAAGGCATCATTTAAAAAAAAAAGGTTTTGGTATCATAGAATGCAAAGACCTCAGCAGAACTATAATATTCATTGTAATAATAATAAAAATTAATTTAAAGATTTTCAATTTTAAAATTTTAAAATGAATTTTGTATTGCATTTGCCACAACGTATTTTAGACTGTGTAGAAAAAACTAATAATCAAGAACAAAATTGTTATTTTCAAAAACTTATTAATTTCGTTTCATAACTTTCAAAATTTGATGATAATATATTTGAGTGCTCCCAGTTCGCTTCTTTCGACATTTCTTATGTCTTTCCAGAAAGGAACTTCTTTTCTTTTTCTTTTATCTTGCTAGTCATAATTATGTTCAGTGACTCTCTCTCATATATTCTATTTTAAATGTAATTTTAGGCTTCACGATTAGTGATTTCTTCCTACCATATCTCTCATTTCATTGTTTTTGCGAGACTAATGCCGCAGTTATCTTGTTACAGAAAGAAACCATTCCCATCTTCTCTTTCTTTGCACAGTTGTAGGGCTTTGTTCTCCAAAGCTTCTTTTTAAGCTTCGACTGTCCTGGCGTCCTTTAAACAATATAAGTTTCCGTTGGTAAAAGATCATAACTCCTCCTCCGGCTCCATTTTTCTTTTATTAAAAAAACAATTTCACCTCTTCACAATCATGTGCAACTTTCATCAGTGCAAAAATTCTACTTTTTATTTAATCTGACAACACTTTTAGTGCTCTCTGATCTCGACACCTTGTGTTTATTCGCTAATGAGATTTCCCTTTTGTGACATACTTAAATCCTCTTTCATGTAGCGTTCTTCGTACAGTTCAAAAATTGATGTCCAGTTCATATTGCCCCTTAAGTTTCTTTGCTGTCACTGTTTCTCGTTGGGTTAAAAATGGTTATTGCCGTTTGAAATTAATTCAGTGATCAAAGTTCACACATAAACCAGGCCGTTTGGGTATCACTTTGTGCTAATACTTTTGCAAAAAGCATGAATCCATTTTTTTCTCCTTCCAAATATGGGTAAATGCTTGAATAGACTGGACTTTTTGACTTTGGCACGACAATTAATCAAGGAGAAGGAAAACTGGATTCATGCCAGCTATACACCGCTTGAAGTTGATATTGAGTCACATTCTATCCATGGGAGAATGTTTTGCGTAAATACATGCTTAAATACTTTTTCACGTGCAGTTTTATCATAGATGTCCAGTTTAGAATTCTCCTTCAGTTTCTTCATTGTCAGTCTTTCTCCTGATGTTAAAAGTAACTGTCATTCTTATTTTTTTTAACTCCTCCGTCCTCGCTTTGATCCTTAATCATTTTTCAGCATGTATTCCTCCACTGACTTTGATAACTCCATTTCTATGAATCCCCACAGCCATGAAATCATTGAAATCAACGGAGGACATATTTTGTTTCTTCTGGACCAAGCAAATGATTTCAAAATAGATTGTTTTTCAGTAATTTCAATGTTTGATTGAAAGATAACGAAATACATTCACTTCTAATGTCTACTGTGCAGTATACAAACAACGACTGAACAAAAGACACCTTTGGATTTTTGTCAAATCTAAAAGCCTAATAAATTTTAGTAACAATAAAACCAAAACCAAGATACAGGAAAACTAAACGGTTAACATTAACGAATAATCACTTCTAAACTGTTTACTTTTCACTACGAAATCTCTCAAAAGTGGGAGAGTCTACTTAGAACGTTTTAGAGTATTTGAAAAATATAGTCAAGCCTTCGTAGACAAGTTTGCTATCACATAATATTAGGCAATATTAAAGAAGTTTAATAATGACACGAGAACTGAAAAAAATAATCTCCAGTGAGGTTGAAATGAACTATATTAGCAAACTGAACTTCTGTCGAGCGTGTTACCACTTTATTTTCAAAAGCCATGCAAAATTTGCAAAGTCCAAGTTAATGTGGTTCATGGTCAGATTAGTTATACTACATACAAAATCATAGAAAATAGATATAGTGAGAATCAAATTCATTTCACTAAAAAAATGATCTGCAAACTTCTTTAACATGGCACTGGTTTATTATTCGTACCAGACCAGAAATAGGGGAACAAACAGTGGAAATCAAATTCATTTGCAAATTAAACTATGAGACTAGAATGCTAAACGTTTAACTAAGCGTAGTCTGGCACAAGGGTACAAATATGGGGTGACGAGAGATCGCCTCCATATGGGTAGTAAAATTTTTATTTAGCATATTTCCCTTTGTATTTCTGCTATGTTATTTTCATTGAGCTATGGTACCACAGAGATTTTCGACTAAAGAATTAAACTCACAACATCCAGGACATTTTGATTCTTTAAATAAAAAGACGATTCTTCAGTAGATGTTATTTGAGTTGAGAATCACTGAAGGAAAGGATTTAGCAGAAGCATAAGAATTTTGAGAAGTTACAAGATTCTACAGATCGCTGTTGAACAGGGAAGATTGTGTAGCACCAAATTTCTACCTTTAAAGTATCTGCACACTTGAACATCAGTATTCAAGACTGCAGCTTAAACTGACATAAAAAATTGATTAAGAAATAAGAGTGTACTGATGTGCATAGATAGATGGATTTTCGTCAAGAAATAAATGGATCCCGGCCATTTTTGACAAAAATATTATTTTTTTCTACATGAAAAATACAAGAATTAAATTTTTTGTCGTGAAACTTCGAAGTCAAAACAAATTATCATGTATTGTTTATAACGGAATCCAATAGCACTGAAACTCTGTAAATAAAAAAATGAATATGCAACAGTCTAAGAATAAGTACAGTAATATGTTTATGTAATTTTACTTTTGGGTACAATTCTGTTAAGTTTGTTATAATAGATCTTTGTTTAATGCTCTACAAGAAATAATAAAATACACCTTACTTTGCTGCTGAAGAAAATCAACTTATAGGAGTGTAATTATTCATTGCTAATACTGAATATGTAATCGTAACCCATGAAAAACAGCACATCGTGTAGAGATATTTTTTAGAGCCATACGCTTTCTAGAATAAAGTAATTTCCGATCAAATTATATATATATATATATATATATATATATATATATATATATATATATATATATATATTGTATCTTATAGATAATATGTTTCCCAAGATTCTTTAATGAAAAGTAAATTTTCTCATAAACTAAAGAGAGCAAGTTTGTATTTTTTCTAGTGTAACGTTATTCAATCAAAATTGATGTTATTAGATATTATTTATTACATAGTAGCATTAGGACTCTCTATTTAAGAATAAAATTGAATATATATATATATATATATATATATATATATATATATATATATATATATATATATATATATATATGCAAATTTTATTAAATATAATAGACATTTTATGTCTACATATTTTCTTCTGGGTCCGTTCGAATTCCCGTATTACTTTTATCGTATTCGGGGGGAATTGATTTATGTATTTCCCATAGTTGTATGTATCCCTAGTACTTTCTGCCTGACTTTGAGCCATCATCAAAAAACCAACGTTATATATGAATTTAAATGTCCTTTAGGAGATTGTATCTCTGATAATAATAATATATATGTTGGTTTAACCTCAACTACCCTGTCGATGAGACTTACAATGCACCTTTCTGACACAAGTTCAGTTGGTCAGCATTTAAAAAAACATTCATGCTCAACAACACAACTACGAAAAATTCTCACCGACAACACAACAATATTAGAACATCAAAATAATAAACAAAAACTTCAGATTCTCGAAGCACTACATATTAGAAACCTGCAACCAACACTTAAAAGAGTTAATTTTCAAACCAGTGCTAATGTACTTAAATGTCTTTAGCTACTGACACTAATTATAGAATTACATTTAAAAGCAAACGCCATAATCTTCAACGGCAAAGACGCCCTTAAACAGTAATAATATGCTAAAACATAGTTACATCACTTTTGTAATAGATCCTCCCCTGATGATGGCCTGAAGTCGGGCAGAAAGTACTAGGGATACATACAACTATGGACAATACATAAATCAATTCCCCCCGAATATGATAAAAGTAATACGGGAATTCGAACGGATCCAGAAGAAAATATGTAGACATAAAATGTCTATTATCTTTAATGAAATTTGCATTAACGAAGAAATGCTGCCTAAATATATATATATATATATATATATATATATATATATATATATATATATATATATATATATATATATTTACTAATTTAATATCTACCAGCATTCACGGTACCAGAAAAAAAAAACGAAAAAAACCCCGCCAGGAACAAGAGGTAAAAGTATTTCGAATCACCGCCCGGGGAAAAAGAAAAAATTATAGGTCAAAAGAAAGAAAAGGCCAACCTGGTCCGACCCCTTGAAAAAAATCAAGGGATACGCTGTCAGTTGGTCAAAAGAAAACTAAAAACCTTCTGCAAATCCTGCAATGCTACAATTACAAAAGTGCTCAACACAAGTGGAGCCAATTATAAAATTAACTTAAATCGCGAGTCGGAAATCTTCTACTAAAGTTTCACCTTATCAGATCATCAGGAAGCCTAACTCCAACTAATGCTAAAGGAGGAAAACGCCGTCTTATATTCACCAAAAAACCACCTAGCTTAGAATTTACATAACAAAAAAATAATAATAATAATAATAATAATAATAATAATAATAATAATAATAATAATAATATAAAATAAAATAAATAAATAAAAAACCTTACTTTTTTTTTAATAAATAAAAAACCTTACTTAAAAAAAAAAAATCTCTGAAACCTATCCCTAATTATAGAGCAACCACGCCCTTTTGTGTCTACAACTATTTAACACCTCCGATCTTTGGTTTAACATATCCCTACTTTTACAAGATGCTATTGCTAATTTTTCCTCCATGCGAAGCAGACGACTCCTATCCCCAGCCCTATATTTACGGCATTTCTTTATTACTTCCCATTTCATCAAGGATAACAAAGGGATAGATCTATAATTTAAAAAAAAATAAAAGTAAGGTTTTTTATTTATTTATTTATTTTATTTTATATTATTATTATTATTATTATTATTTTTTTTTTTTTGTTATGTAAATTCTAAGCTAGGTGGGTTTTTTGTGAATATAAAACGGCGCTTTCTCCTTTAGCATTGGTCGGAGTTAGACTTCCTGATGATCCGATAAGGTGAAACTTTTGTAGAAGATTTCCGACTCGCGATTTAAGTTAATTTTATATATATATATATATATATATATATATATATATATATATATATATATATACGTGGTTTACAATTTTTTCGATTGTAACATATTCCTATTTTTGCTTACTGAATTTTGATATTGTATAGTTTGGCAACAAATTACAAATAATATCTGTTTCTATTGAAAAGTGTTCCAAGAGATGTAATAACCTTTGGGTATCGTTGGCTTTGAAGAAAGTTAAGTTTTTATTAATAACTTATTAGGGATGTAGTTATTCATTACTGAGAGTGAATATGCAATCGTAATGACACCCCATACTGAGATATTTTTTTTATTTAGAGAAATATTTGGCCATAAGTTTTAAACCTATGCAAGAAATAATACTCAAAACCTATATATGTGTTCACACACACACGCACACACACACACACACACACACACACACACATATATATATATATATATATAGAGAGAGAGAGAGAGAGAGAGTATAATACGTGAAAGTCGCATTAGGTAGGTAGTATTAAGTGACTGCTGCCCAGTTGGCTGGGATTGTAGAATAGGCCGACTGTACCTCTGCTGAGGGGTATGACCTCCGAACCACTGAGTGCCCTGATATGACTCTAAACCATTTGATGATAAGGATCCAGCCTTGTAACTTTGGGGAATGTGGAGTACTTATTCATTGCCATTATTCTCTGTTCAACTCTCATCTGAATTAGTAGGACCTCTTCAGATCCCATATGTGGGTGAAATAGAACTGTTTATTAAAACTGAATTGAAACATTTCTATTTCAAAGCTATTCTTGAAATTATTTAACTCTATTATGAGCAGTGATTTGTTTAAGAACTGTTATCTACAAACTGCTCACTTAAAAATCGTGAGCAAACAGGATTTAGCATTAAATAACAATCAAGGGTTGATAAACCATAAAACCAAATAACCTAATCTATGAATTTAATGAAACTAAGACTGATAGATAAATTATATTCGACGAAAATTCAGAACTAAGGAAAGAAAACAAAAATTAAATTGATTTATTATAGTTTTTTTCTCTAAATACCCAACAATTCTTTTTTTAATTCGCCCATTGTGCTTCGTCATAATTTTCCTTTTTTCTTAAAATAGTTCTTCAATTTTGATGCGGAAAGTGGGAAAAACGTCGGTGACAACGATCTAATAATCAATTATTATTTCTTTCTTAATGCAACGAGAGGACCTCCACTTGAGAGCTTTGGGAAGAGAAGGGAAGGGAAAAAGGAAATTTCGCAAATAGATCACGTGACGAATGAATCGTTTATTCTTTTTCGCACTTCTTCTAATATCAGTTTTGTCACAAAAATAGAAAGAAAGCAATGAGTCATAATAATCGTAATTTTGAAGGCAAAATATTTTCATATATATAAATATACATGAGTGTGTATGTATGTGTATTTATATGTTTTTTTTGTCTTTTTTCTTTGTGTGCGTATGTGCGTGTATGTGTGTGTGTGTGTGTGTGTGTGCAATTGCACTACATGACCCGCGAACTCATTGGGCTCCAATTGGAATTTCAGTCCATGGTAATATTAATGATAATATTAATGCTTCTATTTAGGCAGAAATAAAAGATTTTAATTCGCATATCTCATTATATCAAGAACATGGATTTTAAACAATTCAATTTAGTGTAAGTACAGTTTCGATGTCAAAAAGTTCTATTTCAAACAATTCCATTTAGCATAAGTACGCAGTTTAGTTCTATTTGACCCATAGATAGGACCCTATCAGATGCTAAAACTTCAGGCTAGAGTGGACTTGGGTGCGATGACGATGAAGGGGTACTCCAGATTCACCTCTGCAGAGTTGCAGTCGGTGTATTCCACAGCCCTAGCCGACGGGGCAACCTGGAGAAAGTAGTATTGACCTGGATCGAGAGGATGGCTGTTAGAAGGCTGCACAATGTCACACAAGCAGGATTATTATGTGTGATGCGCGGTTTAGCGAAAGACCAAAAAAATATGTGCAACACCAAAGATGAGCTGAAGGCAAGGACAACGGCTGCATGTGCCAATTTAAACCAGGAGACCGTCGGAAATGCTTGCAAGAGATTCCGAAGTCGTCTGGAGACGTTGATTGAAGTCAATGGCAATTTCTATGAATAAATTTAATTAACAGTATTTCTACATATTTTCAGGTAATCTCTTTGAATATGTCTGATAAAGTAGATGTTTGAGTTATTTACATTCTTACGTAATTTAGACGATTTTATCCATTGCAATTTCTATATACAAAAAATATCTATCGGTATACATACCTATGAAGATATAAGAAATATAAAGTAATGAAAATAACCATTAATTAATCTTTTTTTATATAATCAACACAGATTAAGTATATATATATATATATATATATATATATATATATATATATATATATATTCTCTTTGGTAGTTTCTGTTGCAAGATGTGCATTGTATTACTTTGATAAACTCTGATAAAATATTACTGAAAAATAAGCAAACGAACTTTTGTTTCTATCTATCTATTCCTTTACGTCTGTACGTTGTTTTAAAAATTACAATTTTCTATTAAAAATTTCTCTACCACTGGATTTTACTAATCTTTGTATTTTATGATAATTCAAACACAGATCTCCATACATCCAATATTATTCTATCATTCACTCAATCTCAATCATGTGTTGATGCGTTCAGTGATTTCTCAAAAACTCAGGCAAAATATTCTATAACAGAAAAATCATTTTGCCATTATGTGCCAAGATTATGGTATTGAGTGAGTTTAAAATATATGACTTTGCCATCTTTGGTGTAGGCACTTGGTGCGTGTATATATATAAATATATATTATAGAGAGATAGAGGTGGAAGAAAGAGATATAATATCAGTTATAAATAAGTACACCCTAACATTTATTTATATAAGTTAAGATCTAAACCAAACAGACAAGAATTTTATTATTTCTTGAGAAACATTATAGAATGACAATGGATATCATTTTGTATTATTTATTACCAAACTCTGCAGTACGCAAATTTTGATTCCAGAAATTTGAATATGTAGCAGCGCTTAAAAATTGCAATGCTGTAGAATTTAGGAATACATGACTTCCGATAACCGTTCTGATTGTATAATTTTCTACTAGAATTAATAAAATCCTGATATCTTTGGTATAAAAGAAAATTGATTTATTGGTGATACTGTATACGATATATATATATATATATATATATATATATATATATATATATATATATATATACGTGGTGATTAATAAGTTTCCCGACTTTTTTTTGTACAGGCATTTAAAAATGTCGCAGACTCTTGAAAATTCAGTATGTTATTGTTATACATCTTATGAGATGACTGGCCAATTTTTATGATTTCAGGTTTAAATGAACAGCTACAGTAGCAATTGGAATACACCCTATTAAAGCCTGATTGTTACAGCTAGTGAATTTCAAAAATGCAATCTGGATGTGGGGACATCTTAGAAGAACGATATGGAATTAAAATTCTGTTTTAAACTTGGAAAAATGCCACAGAAACGTATGGAATGCTTTAGACTGCTTTTCGACCATCTTGCATGAATCGAGCATCAGTTTTTGAGTGGCATAAGAGATTCAAGGAAGGCAGGGAGTCTGTGAGAGATGATGAGAGGTGTGGGAGGAGTAAGGAGGTCAATACACCACAGTTGATTGGCCAATGGCTTAGGGCTAGGGTTAGAGTTAGGGTTACTATGTTCAGATCTTAAGGGAGTTCAGGAAGACATTCCGTCAAAAGAGGCCAGCACTCTTCAAATCGGGTCAGTGGCATTTCCACCAGGACAATGCACCAGTCCACAACTCCATCCTTGTCACAGACTATTTGACGAAGAAGGGCATCAAGACAGTTCCCCACCGTCCCTATAGTCCAGACCTTGCTCCCTGTGACTTTTGGTTATTCCCAAATCTCAGAGGCTGTCCTCATGAGACAATTGAGGAGATGAAAGAGGCTGTGACGAAGATCATTGACACGCTCACACAAGAGGACTTCCATGGGGCCTTTCGGAATTTGTTGGAACGGTACAACAAGTGCAATGCAGCCGATGGAGTTTACTTCGAATGGGACTAGTGTTTCATGTGTGTACTATCAATAAAAGTACCCATACAAAAATGTCTGGAAACTTATTTAATGATCCTCGGATATATATATATATATATATATATATATATATATATATATATATACATGTGTGTGTATAGGGGCGGTATTATATACTATGTTTTCCTATATATAAGTATTCATGCCAAAGTTTACTTCATAAGCTAGGCATAATAAAAGTTTAATAGCATTTACAAAAAAATAGAGAAATATATAGAAATAAAACTTAGATGAGAGATAAAATATTATCCTTTTTTTTTGTTTGTTTCCTGAGAGTTTTTAGGGTAGATCTCAACAAAGTCAGCATACGATTTTTAAAAAATCATAAATCGAGAACTTTGACTATTCCAATTTAAGAACTTAAAAATTACATCTTTCTCTCTGGTACATCCGAAGTAGCTAATCATGTGCAAACAAATGATATCCTGTCCATCGAAAATTTTACCAACTAAGTATTCGTTCAGAAATCCTTAGTTGAATGTATATACATATAAACAGAATTTGGCGTTAAATAACCGACAAAGGTTGATACGCCATAAAACCCAAACAAACAACCAAACAAGAGAAGTAGCAACATCTCTTCCGTTGAGCTTATCAAGTACAAATTATGACTGATCTATTTGGGTGTAGATCATGAGTAAATGATGTTTCAAAGAACGAAACCATGGATAATAGGAAACCTCTGTATGTGCAACTTATAAAAAGAAGTAACTCTATATAAAGAAATATTTCTTATATTTTGATTGGATTCTGGTAACAAAGAATCCATCCCGCTCACAGAAATTCCTCATTGAACCAACAGGTGTACAGAGTCAGCTGTACACTCTGATGTGGCAAAAGTCTAGACATAGATATTTATATTCTCAATGCATTTGCAAAATCGATAATACAAAAAAAGAGAGTGCAAATAAGTTGGCAACTGGTGACCTCCCAATCAAAATAAGAGAGACAGGGAAGTATAGGCTAAAAGAGGTGGAGATTATGTTATAATGACTACAGCAATGGTTGGGGATCGCAACTATTTTTGTACCTATTACATTAATAAAATAGAACATTGTGTGTCGTTTTTCTATCTGTAAAAAAAAGTACAAGGCACATTTTTAAAATGTCACACTCAAATATGAATATAAATGAATAGACTAAGATAGATAAATAGATATATAGCTAGATATACATAAATACGATAAAAACGAACAAGAGAGAGCTTTATTTCATCTTTTTTTTCTATCAGCCTCAAACTCTTTATATTTCAATATATCCTCTCCTTTACGCTTTCTTTTTCCTCTCACTGTTTCTTAATGAAATCCTTCTTTAAGAAAATTTCTTTTATTGACCTTCCAAAATGCCGGTAGCATTACAAGTTACTTCGTCACTTCAAACGTTTCTTCTCTTCCTTTTCCCCTGACTCTCTACCTCTACTTGAAAATTATATTTTTTATTTCGTAATCAACTTTAAAAATTTTTCTTTTCGACTTAGTTAAACGTGATAAAAATCCTCTTAATACAATGTTTCCTCACGGCTGATTACACAAAGGTGACCTAGTGTCCTAGAGAGACTATCATTAAAACAAAAAAACCTTAGATTCTCACAAAGAACAATATTCAACCCCCACCTCTCTTACTATATTACGATCTACCTTTTTACTCTCTCTCTCTCTCTCTCTCTCTCTCCCTCTCTCTTTCCCCTTCTCTCTCATCACATCGCTTTCTTTCTTGCAGCCCCTTTTTCAAACCATATCTCCCAATTTTTTACCATCTCTCTCTCATATTCTCTTATAGACGCAAACATTTTTTGTAGATGTGTAAGGGGAAATCTTAGTTTGCTCAAACTGTAAATAACATTAACCCCGTAGAAAGTTCGAGTAAATTAAAATTTAATCCATTTTTCTCAATCTCTTTAATTTGTTTATTCACTTACATTTCATAATTCAGAGGGGATCACATCGGAGTCGGGTTCAAAAGTATTAGACGAGACTTTTTGTGTTTCGCTTTGCGCTAATCTCCTGGTGAAAGGCAAGAATCCATCTCTTGTCTCCCAACTGAAGGTAAATAGTCGGGTAGACTTCATCTTTGGAATGGCAACCAATCTCAGAGAGAGGAAAACCTTTGAATTCAAACTACCTGCCCTCATTAAAAAGGAACTTATATTAACTCCTGCCTGTGGTGGAGGATTTGGCTAAATACACTCACACACACACATATATATGTTCACGAGTGATGGGCATGATGACTTTCTTTTTTCTAAGGCCAGTTGCTGTTGGGCTTCACTAGAACAATGCTATAAGAATCAGTTAGTTTGTTTCTCTTGTTTGGACCTTCTGAAAGAATTTTTGCGTGGAACAAAGTTTTCAATCGATCATGTAGTGAAGAACACCGTCAGCAAAATTGTGGATTTTGCCTTCCCGGCTGACCAGAGAGTAAAATTGAAAGAAAATGAAAGGAAGCACAAATACCTTGATCTTGTTAGGGAATTGAACAACTGTGGAACATGAAAGTGACGGTTATATCAATTATAATTGGTGCTCTTGGTACAGCCACCGAAGGATTAATAAAGGTACTGGAGAACTTGGATATATCAGGACGTGTGAAGACCATCTAAACTATTTATTAAAAACAGCCAGCATACTGAGAAGGGTCCTGTAGACTTGAAGAGACTTTCTTTCACTCAAACTTCCGTGAAAGACCATCAGCAAATGATGATGTGAAAAACTCTCAAGGAGAAAATAATAATAATAATAATAATAATAATAATAATAATAATAATAATAATCCAAAAGGACCCTAGCAAAGGAACTGCTCCAAACAATTACAGACCCATAACATGCCTACCAATGATGTGGAAAATATTATCAGCACAAATAAGGGAAAAGATCTACTAATCACTTACAAGCCGCGGATTGTTCCCTGACGAACAGAAAGGATGCCGCAAAGGATCCAGAGGCACAGCGGATTTACTCTACATAGATCAACACATCCAAAATGAGACCAAGACAAGACAGAAAATCTAGCTATGGCCTGGATTGACTACAAAAAGGCATATGATATGCTCCCACAAAGCTGGATACTACACGGTCTCAAAATGTACAAAATATCACATGAAGTCATAAACTTCATCGAACAGACCATGAAAACCTGGAGAGTGGACCTGACAGCAGGAGGAAGAAGCATAGCTGAAACACAGACCCAAAGAGGCATTTTCCAAGGAGATGCACTATCACCCTTACTATTCATAATAGCCATGATGCCACTGAACCACATTTTCAGAAAATACGCAGCAGATCACAAGAGAAGATCAACCACCTAATGTACATGGATGACATTAAATTATTTGCAAAAAATGAAAAAGAATTGGAAACTCTCATACAGGCCGTTAGAATATACAGCCAGGACATAGGAATGGAATTTGGCATAGAAAAATGTGCCATGCTCGTCATGAAAAGTGGCAAACGACATATGACTGACGGAATCGAACTACCAAATCAAGACAGAATGAGAACGCTCGAAAAAAAGGAAACCTACAAATACTTACGCATCTTGGAGGCTGAGACCATCAAACAAGTGCAAATGAAAGACATGATCTGAAAATAATATCTCGGGAGAACGCGAAAACTACTTGAGACAAAACTCTCCAGCAGAAACCTCATCAAAGGAATAAATACTTGGGCTGTGCCCCTAGTCATATATTCGGGACCCTTTCTCAAGTTGACCAGAGAGGAACTTAAACAAATGGACCAAAGAACAAGAAAACTAATGACCATGCATAAGGCATTACACTCCAGAGACGACGTCGAGAGATTATATGTATCTAAAAAAGAGGGAGGAAGAGGACTTGCCAGCATCGAAGACACCGTTGACGCATCCATACAACGGCTCCAAGACTACATAGAAAAACACGAACGATGACTAATTACAACCATCAGAAACGATACCGACAACACGATAGACGAAAGAGGGACAACAACTAGGAAACAAAAATGGGAAGGAAAACAACTCTATGGCCGCTTTAATAATAAACAACATCTCACATCAGAAAACCTGGACCTGGCTAAGAAAAGAAAACTTGAAAAGAGAAACGGAATCCCTCCAGATAGCAGTACAAGACAATGCCATAAGAACCAATCATATCAAAGCAAGGATAGATAAGACGCAACAAAACAGTAAATGTAGGCTATGCGGTGACAGAGACGAAACTATCAATCACATAATAAGCGAATGCAGCAAATTAGCACATTAGGAGTATAAGGCGAGACACGACTGGGTCGGCAAGGTAATCCACTGGGAAATGTGCAGGAAATTTCACTTCGACCATTCAAACAAATGGTATATGCACAACCCAGCACCTGTCCTAGAAAATGACTCGCATAAACTCCTTTGGGACTTTAATATACAAACGGATCACCTAATCCCGGCCAGAAGACCAGACCTCATAATAATCACCAAAACGAAATAAAAAAAAGGAGATTCTGCAAAACTGTCGACTTTGCTGTCCCGGCGGACCACAGAATAAATCTGAAGGAAAGTGAAAAGAAAGATAAGTGCTTCGACCTTGCTAGAGAATTGAAAAAGTTGTGGAACATGAAAGTAACGATTTTGCCAACTGTGATTAAAGGCCTGGAAGTCTTGGAAGTTGGCAGACGGGTAGAGACTATCCAAACGACAGCATTGCTAAGAACGGCCAGAATCCCGAGACGAGTCATGGAGACATGAAGAGACTTGCTGTCACTCAAACTCCAGTGATAAACCATCAGCTAACACTGATGTGAAAAACTCTAAAGGAGTAAATAGATAATAATCTAATATTATTGGTTTAAAGAAGTAGTAATTTGTTTACAGATGATCATTGTGGGGCAATAAATGTTACCTTTCCAAGGACTGCTACGATAACTGTCCGGAAAATATCCAACCATTGCTTTGATATGATTGGTTCTTATGGCATTGTCTTGTACTGCTATCTGGAGGGATTCCGTTTCTCTTTTCAAGTTTTCTTTTCTTAGCCAGGTCCAGGTTTTCTGGTGTGAGATGTTGTTTATTATTAAAGCAGCCATAGAGTTGTTTTCCTTCCCATTTTTGTTTCCTGAACAGATTTGATGCAACCTCACTTCCTATGCAAACACTCTCATGTAGAATCCTCAATCAGAAGTAAGGCGCCTTTGTGTAAGCTTATTTATTACGTGACGTCGCATCGGTTTTTTTTTTTTTCCTTTATTTAGGCAAGACATTGCAACACTTATGTCTGTCAACTATTTCCTGCTACAATCCAGATTTGGCTACCTAAGTGTCATGGACAGGATCAGATGGCTGATGACAACCCCGAGAAATAATATTGCAACTGCGCGGAAAAACATAAACAAAAACAGATGTGTGTGTGTTCCCAAGAGGAGAAACTTGAAGGGAACTAAGTAGTCATTACTTTAGATAGGCTTCTTTTTCTTTCCTTTTTTTTTGCACAAATATTATATGGCTTGATACTTTATGGACAGATGTCTATGTAATTTGATAAGTAGGTAGGTAGTGAGATTAGTAGAGGTTTCTTGAACTTTGCTTTCTTTTAAACTAGTGAGTTAATAGCGAGGTATCATAACTAAAATGTAAAATTCATAAGTAAAATGAGGTTTTATATCGCTATTTAATGTCGAACACTTCACGATATCTAACCACCAAAGCTTAACTTGATAAATAATAGAAATATCCTATTAGTCTAAAGCTATGCTTGGAAATATGACAATAATGAGAGAAATGCATTTCATTCTTATTCGGTGATTTGTTCTTGAAGTCCTGTGCCATGCTAACTTACACTTTGAACATATCATGATAAAAATTCGTTCAGGATATAATGTTGCTATGATAATAGGGTGATTGTTTTCGCTGTCTAACCCTGCAGCGCTGTTTACTGACCTGGAACTGAATTGCACTGAGGAAGATGATATTATCTGTCACTCATTAAGGATTAAGAGATTTTCCAGAGGTTGACAGTCGAACTGGTTTGTCTAAATCTTCCCGATCTACTTCTTAAAAATCCAGTGGTTGGGGTTACGTTTCATCAGAAGATTAAAGTCTTGTAGATGGCTGGGCTCTCGAGCAGAGTTGAACTTTCAAGAAAGGATCACAAAATTCTTTTTTCCAAATGGGGCAATGGTCGGTGAGTCCCTACTTTTTTCTGTCGCTTCGTTGCGTCATAGCAGCTGAAAATGTAGCCAACATCACAGACGAAATGTGTTTTTGAGATATTTTGCGAGAACACCATAACTATTTTTTGCCTTTATAAAGATTGTTTATAAAACAGATAAACTACATACCTTTCTCAAAAGCATTTGTGTGAAGTGAAATGCAAACAGCTTCATCCAGGTTTGAACTTGGTTAACCGAATCCATTTCATACAACTCTATCACTCACGGTTCTTGCATATATATATATATACCCCACCACATATATATTCACAAACTTAACGACGAATTTGTATTAATACAAATATAGATAGATTCACAGAAATGCATACGCACTCACGCATATAAGGCAACGCGAAGAGAGAGAGAGAGAGGAAGTGAAGTACGGTGATCTGGTATCTTGCCGACTAAGAATAATGAAATGACTTTTAATTTTAGCAATAAGCAATTGATTTTAGCGAATGAATACTACATGTAAGTGAATTCTTGTACGTTTTTGAATATATGTATTTATCAATACCTCTTATCATGAGCAGGGTCTGAAAGAGAGTCAATTTTTATGTAGTGTAGAGTTGGTTTGAATTTAAACCTACTCGAACGGTTTCCTGACTAAGGAAAAAGAACCCAGTTTTCCCTATTTATACCTGGGAAAAATAGACGGATTCATATCTTTCCCAAACAAAAGGCAAAAGAAAAAAATGTTCTAGCTGGACAGGAAATCAAGTCGCCAAATCCATTTCAAAAGAAAATAATCGTTATGCCAACCACATCTTTTTCTTTGCATGCGTACAAGTCTTATACTAACTTGTGAATCTTTTACTAATTTGACTTTCAAACCCTAGACAAACTGAGATATGATATTATTTACTATACATAAATCAAGACAGTGTCAGCTAAAGACATTAAAATGTTCTTATCCAATTTAACGGAATGCTCTTCAATAATAAGCTGTCGTAAATATTCTAAGTAGCTATTACATATATGGGATAAAGTACTTTTCAGAAAATTCAGCCCAGTCTTTCAATGAAGATTTTATCTTGTTTCTTTCACAAGCGGCATAGGAGTCAAAACAAAATGCTCACCTCCCTTACTTGACAAATTACATTGGTCCGTCAACTTTTGTTAGAATCGTGAACCTTAGGTTCACGAAATATTTTCTACGTCACGTTGACGTTTATTAACTTTTCCCTGTCACTTTCTGCAGTGTCCATCTCCTGGTTGCAGGAATTTTCCTCCCTTGGGGCAGCATCGCTGGATAAAATAAATCCATAGTTGGACCAATCTGTAATTATACATCAAGAACTACTGGAGGTTATCCAAGATATTTTACCAGTTATTACCAGTTAAAGAACCTCATTTATTTGATATTTCGTAATCGTTCTCGAAAGGGTGACTCAACCGTCTTTCTCAGGATATTTAAGAAGTAGTGAAATAATACCTGTAAGCTCTGCTTTTAGGTATTGGGAAAATCAATCAATGTCAGAAATGAGAGCTTATAAAGAACACTAGGCATTGGAATTTTGCCGGAAATGATCTTTACTTTAAGAGGCAGGATTTTTTTATTCGTGGCAGTTATAAAGATATATCTATTATATATATATATATATATATATATATATATATATATATATATATATATATATATATATATATGTATTGAATATGTAAATTATCAGGTTACTTCTATATCACAAAACTTTGCTTCATTGAAACGTCAATAAATGTATGTGTCTTTTCTCAAAAATTAAGTATTTAACGAAATAATAGGAAAAGGCATTTCTCCATCACGATGCTCTTAAATAGCATAATCTTAATTAAATTCAATACCACTTTTACATGGAATGTGTCATTTTTAAGGTTAATATATATATAATGTTGGTTGTTTTATGGAGGCACTCTTGGTGTAATGTTAGTTTATCGTTGCAGGAAATGAGCACGGTGACTTGAATTCAAATCCTACAAAAGGTTTTCTGAGTTTCACATAGCGCTAGCAGAAGGAATGCTTCCATCTATTCTCTTCCAGCTATCGGTAAATGGTTAGATAGACTGAATTCTTTAACTTGAGTAGGGGAATGAAAGCTCTGAATTCAAACCTATAAAACTCCACTTAAAAATTTACATTGCATTGCATCCTGGTCGTACGGAGGGATTGGGTAAATATATATTCAGATGGTTGGTTAGTTGGTTGGTCGGTTTTCTAACGCTTCAATTTTTCTAACTTTTCAACTCTTGGTAAGTTGATTAATGCCAAAGACTGACACTGCCTTTAAATGAAAGCAGTATTAGCTGAATACTTCCCTCGCTATATCCATGAATAGGAATATCTTAGTCGGTGTGTGGTTTCCCAAAGGAACAATTTTGAAGTGGACAAACGGAATTTGTTTCCAAGTAGATTATAAAAAAGATTTTACATCATCATTCACGTTACTTTCTATAGAAAATTACGTGAATACTTGCTTCTAAATTGTTGATATGTGTGCTTCTTGGCGTTTAGGGGAAATTGTACTCACTTTTCTTATGCTCGCTCATTTTTAAGGAATGCAAATTTTCGACCCCGGAAATCTATTCATGCGAAGGTAAGAAGATAAAGACAGGTCGGAGTTGAACTGTCGGGTGGCGGTAGGTAGCAGCAATACATGAAAATAGATTGGATGATTGAAAGTGTATATATCCCAACTCTGTTAACTACATCGCCAACTCTGCTACCATAATTGACATTTCTCTAAAACTGACAGGAAGTTGGGAAAAGATATTACAGGTACAAAATCTGTTTCTTCTTTTAATTTTTTTAAAAACGGGTTTATAAGTGCCTGCCTTCCTTTCGTGTCTTTCTTTACCACTGGCTGCTGGTTAAAACATCTGGAATGTGACAGGTATTGCTTAGAGCACACACATACAAACACGCTATATATATATATATATATATATAGGGAGAGAGAGAAAGACAACGTGAGAGAATGAGAGATGTATTACTTTTGTTGATAAGGACAAATTTGTGTCTCCAGCACGGAGAACACAGTCAGCCACATAGTTTGCAGAATATATATATATATATATATATATATATATATATATATATGTGTGTGTGTGTGTGTGTGAAAATTCCATTCTAAAAAAAGTGTTAGTTTTTGAACAAATAAAAATAGGCTCGAAAAGCTGTAATTTTTGCATTTATTAACCAACCAGCGGATTCGAGATTGTTTTTAAATTTCGAGACGCTTCACAAACGACAATGTTTGACTTGCTGTAAATAATTTGCAAAATCCCAAATAATATTCCGATCCTCTTCTCTTCGACCAAAATATTGTGCTATGGTGCATAAAATTTCACCAACAAGAGAGCCTTCCGCTACATTACAAGTTAGCGAAGCGAATGAGTATCATTTCATAAGATACGTATTCGTTCATAGTCAAGGATTAATTGTTGGACTCTAGTAGAAGGATATTTAGTGTCCTAGGTTCCATCTCGTCATTGAATAAAACGGATATCAATCACGGTTTATACATTATTCCTACAGCAAGCCAAAAATAACGCCAGCAGATCGACACAATTTTTAGCTCTTCCTCATGAAATCAATTCTTGAATAAAATGTTCAATTATTAAAGTTCCCTGTTTCAGTTTGGGTGAGCCATTTTTAAATGTTATCAAATTCAACCAAGTATGAGGCATGAACTCAGGTTTTTGAACTTTCACAGAATTGATTTGTATTTACTATCATCGAATTTTCATCTTCAGGATGTTTAAGCTTGCGTGAATCTGGCTGCATTACATTGATTCGACATATGCTCACAATTTTAAATAAGCCTCAGGGCATATGTCACGTGTTTTTCGAATTTAAAAATCATGGTATCTCAAAAAATATCAGGGCATAATATTAACTAATAACTCTGTACCTCTTCGTACAACATGATGCCTCAATCGAGGGAATATTAAGTTATTGTTCAAATTGCTCTTGTGGCAAATCCCGCCGAACCCAACTTTATCTACTAGAAGGTACTGACTGAGCGTCTGTTGCATTGAGAAATACTGGACTTTGTATGTTATGCGAACAACACTAAACGGCATCTGATGGTCAGGCTACAGTACTCTCTAGTCCACTCTGGTAGTATTTGTTAAACTCCAATATATTGGTCAAAAAGATATGTTCAATGATTTTTTTAGGATTATTATTATTAGTTATTCAAACCCTAATGATGTGTGCAAATGGTTCATATTAGATAGGAATACTAATGTTAAATATTAATACTTGAAACCATTTAAATTGTGTGTAAACAAAGGATTGATGTTAAATAGAATTATTATTGTTTGATAACATTAACTAATTAAGATAATTTAACTGTTATAACAAATTAGCGCTAATTCGTTAAAAATATTTACCTACAAACTATCTGTTCACAAAACACACACACACACACACACACACACACACACACACACACATATATATATATATATATATATATATATATATATGTATATATATAAACAGGATTTGGTATTGAATAAACCGCAAGCGTTGATATGCCATTGAACCCCAACTAAATAATCAACCATGAAATCCCCCAGAAGCTTCATCTTTAGTAGTCTAATATTCTTTTCTTCCGACTAAAATATAATTAAAATTTTTGTAAATTCACATTTACCACCCTGATTGTGGCTATTTCCTGTTTCAAAAGATCAAAGCTCAGTTCTGTGGTTGCTGTCTGAAAACAGTTGATAACATGCAACGTATCGTGATGGCAGTGTTAGTTGATGATATTCTATCGTGAAGGCAGTGTCAGTTAATAACATGCTATAATGAAGGCAGTGTCAGATAACATTCTACATACCATAAAGGCAATGTCAGATGATATCATACAATCATGAAGGCAGAGTCAATTTATAACATGCTATTGTGAAGGCAATGTCAGTTGATAACATGTAATCAAGAAGGCATTGTCAGATGATAACATTCTATCGTGAAGGCAGTGTCAGTTGGAAACATTTTCATCGTTTTGTGACTTTTCAAGGGAACTATGTCAAAAGATATAAAATTGATTTGTAATTACTTTTTTAATACATCCCCAACCAGTTTATATAACCAGTTACATTAACTTTTTATACCTCTTTCATATGAATACTTGCTGCTAAGATGGCATGTCCACTTGCTGACGTATAGGTGGACTAGTAGTAAATTTTATTTTCCTCCATCTTTTTAGAATTTTAAATATAGTAAATTAACTGGTTGCTTGTGTTTCTGACAATCCATTATAATTTTACTACGTTGTTTTCATTTGATCAATGGCATACAGCAAGTGAAATAGATAAAGAGCTTAGTGGGTCATAATATTTTGCCCCTTTTCCCTCTGTAAAACGAATAGGGTAATGTTTATTGCCTGATGCTTGAAGAAAAATTCTTGTTGGAATAAACTATCATTGGAACTACCCATCCGTATGCAGGAAAGTCACCATTTAAAAATCGATCTACGTAGACGTTGTACACGCAGATCTTTGTCCTGCGTGAGACAGTTCGATATCTCCACTGCGGCTAATTGAGGAACTGCATGACTCCCGCAGTTTTTCACGTCTCCGATTGATTTCAGATAGAAGGTCACCAGTCTTAATGATTGTAAAAACCAAATAGAAACAAATTTTTCTCAATACTAAGATTTGAGGAAGTGGATGTCATAAAGAAAAAAACACGGTTCAGTTTCATACAAGATCAAAAGAGAAATTTCTGGGTTGCTTCGAACAAAGAAAAACTCACTGGAATAAGTGTGTTAAATGCTATGTGGACGATATCTTTATTTATTTCTATGATGTTAAATACAGCTCTGCTCTCGGTATTTTTTAAAGACACCTTGTACATTTATATCTACAAATTCTCTTCCTGAGCATCGAAATATATTTTTCCTTATAAACATCTTTCTGTGTAGTGTCACCTGTCAAACACATGAGATTGGCATACATTTCTTCCTGAGTATATTATCTCAACCCCTCCCATACGTGCAGGATTCAGTGTAACGTCAATTCTTCGGCACAGTACGGAGTTTCCTTCTTCTATATTCGTTATCAAACTAAGGCTAAAGAAGTGAGTTTACTCTACTATTTATCCATCGCAAGGACAACAAATGGATTCATGTTTTTTAAGAGTGTTTGTGTATATTAAAAGCAAACAGCCTCGTCCAGGATTTGAACTCGGGTCACAGATTCCATTTCCAACACTAGGCACGCTTCCTCTAAAAAGACTACGCGAGTTTTTTTTTTTACATCAGTGAAATATTTCAATCGGAATACAAGACATTTGAGGGCAACTTTATCAGTGAATAAAAACATTTTTCGAGCACTTTTCCCTTTTTCCGTAGTTATCCTAACCTTACTTTTTACGATTTAATTCCAATAGACCTAAGAATCACGCAAAATCAAAAAACGGATCTTCAATACTTTGTGAGAAAAAAAGTTACGAGTCAGACCCTGCTACGAATAAACTAAACTTTGGTGTTGTTTTATTTGTTTTTTGATGCCGGAATTTAATTGTTTTCTAAATGCTTTCTAATTTGTAATTTCTTTCTAATTCTAAAAATTTATACATCATTTCATGGTTTAAAGTAAATATTCTTATTAAATAATTTGTTTTCTAACACTTATGTGGTTTATATAGTTCTATCAAAGAACAATAATTTGCAAACAATTTTATGGTTTCAAGTAACTAATAATAATCTTTTGCTTCAAATGACTGTTCTTAAGGCAAATAATTTGGAGTAATATGATACCAAGTATTTCTATCTAATACTAGTAATTTTCATACAGATTTATTTGACCAACGGATGGGTCAGATAGGTACAACAATTCGAGAGCAAATTGGACTGATCTTCAGAATTGGAACCTCAACTCCAAATGCTGTTTAGTGTCATACACCGACACTTTTTTGGGGAGAAGATGCAAAAGTTGACAGTTGGTGCATGTTTAAGCCCCACCGAAAAGGAGAAAATAAAGTAAGTATGTGGCAATCATGTGCCGCTGGAAGTATTATGTAATCGTCGAGAGTTAACATGTGGCATCATACTGTAAAAACCACGATCTGGGCTACACGCACTTTTGTAATTAAATTCCCGTGCTCATTTGCGATTTCAGGACCGACCTCATATATGAGTAGAGAGCAACTATCAAATTCTTTGTTAAACTTGAGAAATTGGCAACTTGAATTATCAAAGTAGGCTCATGGTATGAAATGCTGAGGCGAACAAAATATTTTGAGTAGCACATTCTTCAAGAGAGGTAGATATCACTAGATGTTGAAAAGAAACAGTGAGCAGTATTCCTGACAACGTCGAAGACATTCAACAAATTGTCAATCAGATTCATCAGATTCTCATCAATAAAGTTGCGGGTATTGTCAACGAAACATTTAGATCAATTCAGGTACGAAAGGAGTTTCGTGCCCTAACATGACAACGTGCTTGTTTAAAGGTCGCTAAACCCTGTCTCAACAGCACGATCGTCGCGCTATACTCACTCTACACACTGAGATTTCTTCCTCTTCTAGAAAAATCTTAATCTGAAGGGTTACCGTTTTGATACCAGGGAGGAGATCCAGTGTAAATCGTTCTTGACGTGTTTAAAGTATATTTTCAGGAAACGTTCAATTTATGGTGGAAATGATGTATTGCTGCAAAAAACGTCTATTTAGAAGGGGAACTCTTCCAAATTAAATTTTTTTTGTAATTGTTTTTTGTTTATTTTTTTATTACTCGCCCCGGTCGGTTCATCGGTTACGCTGTATTATTCTACAACCCATCTTGCAATTCCCGGGGAAGAGTGAAAAAAAATTGTTGACATCACGTCACATTGACGTCACTTGTTCTTGTGACACTCAAACCAAATATTTGGAATACTCGTGCACAGAGTGCAGAGTAACATCGTATTTATCCAATTTGTTTAAAACCTCATCAACACAATTTCCTTAATACAGCGGATGAATTTTAAACAATATTTTTGTTAATTTTTATACGTACAGCAGCGTTTTCCTTATAATTCTGACATACCAACTTTTGGCAAAACGTTCATGACGTGGTCATAATTTGCTCGGTTTTAAATTTACGGAACATTTGTAAAAGTTATTACCCCCTCATTTCTATCCTATACTCTTTGCAATGTCTTAATTAAAACGTCGTCTTCCGTCATTCACAAATTACTTCACAGATTGATATTTATAAATCTAGTTTGGTGTCTTCTTGGGGGGTAACGTTTAACTAGAAACCGACTGCACCATTACAGCGTTGGGAATCTAATCCTCTTTGAATGGCCTTCACTTCCTACATAGAGCTAATGTACGCCAGTATTTGCTGGATGGCCAACACTGGCACATCCAAGTGTAGAAATAAGGACGTTCTCATGAGTGCAACCCCGCATGTCTTGTTCATCTTACTTGGAAAGTTTGTGAGATAGAATGTATATATATATATATATATATATATATATATGTGTGTGTATATTGTAGTCACACATTTAAAAAATTGCGCAGAATCGCCTCATCAGTGATGTTTTTAGGGTCTTTACAAGTTTCGGGGCTTCCAACATAATACTTGCTCTCCTAAGCGACCCTACCGAAACTATTATTCCGGCCGGCGATCCTGCTGTAAAAAGTTCGCTAAGCACGCAAAACCGCACAGCACACACCTTAAAATAAAAAAAAAATTCAAAATGCAACTGATAATGAGCTTTTAAAATGGAATTGGTCAATGAGAAACGACATACGTCACTTCCCTCCCAGTTGCGACGAATTAAAATGGTAAACAAACCACTTGCTCGTCTTTCTATATCCTATAAGATTATATTAACACACACTGGGCAAGGTTTGGTTCAAGATAACAGTTAAACAAAATCCTACTGAAAATAAGTCTTTACAAAAAAAAACACTTTTTTCCTCCCTATCTTCTTTATGACGATAACTTGAGGAATTACTCTACCAGACAGTCGTTGTAAGACGCTGACAGTCATTATACGAGTAGATATAATTTTAGAGGGAAACCAGTCTTGATACTGTATGCAATAGGAATTTGTCCTTTTTCTTTTTTTTTTGTTCCCCGCTTTTTTTCTTTTCTTTGTTTTCCTTTTTAGTTTTCTCTCTATAGGAATTGTTGTACTTTTAATCCATAACCATTTCGACGCTTTTTCAGCAGATTCTGAAATCGCTCTGATGGCCTTACTCTTTTTTCTCCTATCATACCTAGTCGATTTAGAATTCTGCAAACAGATCTTCCAATGAAACCCCGACTGCAAACATCTATTGGATAACATACTGTCCCCCAGTTGTTATATTTACATAGATCTACTAACTCCTGATATTTTCGAGTTTTCTTTCGCAGGCCACATTGATGTTTTCCTCCCACGGGACTGTCAGTTTTATCAGCAGCACCTGCCTTGTTTCGGGTGACCAAAGAATTAAATCCGGTCGCAGGGTCGTTGTTGCAATTTGCTTTGAAACCTTCAATCGGTACATAGCTGGCGAGAGTTGATTTTACACGCAGAGGTGGGGGCATTCACGCGTTTTGACGTGTATGTGTGTGTAAAATTAAGACAGCTTTAAGAATTTAATAGAAGATAAGAGTACTCATTATCCTAGAGCAGAGATATGTAAACACTAAAGAGCAATTATTTACAATTTTTACTTCTTTAAACAGTAAATCTATTCGTATGGCCACTTTTACTGATAGTACACACATGAAACTCTAGTCCCTTCCAAGTAATCTCCTCCGGCTGCAATGCACTTGTACCGTTCCAATAAATTCTGGAAGGCCCATGGAAGTCCTCTTGTGTGAGCGTGTCAATGACCTTCGTCACAGCCTCTTTCATCTCCTCAATTATTTCATAACGACAGCCTCTGAGTTTAGGGAAATACCAAAAGTCATAGGGAGCAAGGTCTGGACTATAGGGAGGCTGTGACAAGGATGGAGTTGTGGACTGGTGCATTGACCTGCCGGAAATGCCACTAACCCGATTTGAAAAGTGCTGGCCACCTCCGACGGAATATCTTGCTGAACTCCCTTAAAACCTCAACATAATAACCCTAAGTCTAACCCTAACCCTTTGGCCAATCAACTCTGCTGTATCGACTTCCTTACTCTTCCTACACCTCTCATCATCCCTCACAGACGCCCTGCCTTCTTTTAATCTCTTATGCCACTCAAAAACTGATGCTCGATTCATGCAAGATGCTCCAAAAGCAGTCTGAAGTATTCCATACGTTTCTGAGGCATTTTCCAAATTTAAAACATAATTTTATTGCATATCATTCGTCTAAAGTGTCCACACTTCCAGATTTTTGAAATTCACCAGCTGTAGCAATTAGGCTTTAGTAGGGTGTATTCGAATTCCTGCTGTAGTTGTTCATTTGAGCCTGAAATCATAAAAATTGGTCAGTCATCTCATAAGATGTATAGCAATAGTATAGTGAATTTTCAAGAGTCTACGACAATTTTAACAACAAAAGTCTGGAAACTTATTGAAGGCACCACATGTAAGTATTCAATATCGGATATATATATATATATATATATATATATATATATATATATATATATATATGTATATATCCGATATTGAATATTTTTATCATAGTGTAACATAGTAATTTGTAAGTCTGAATCTCCTAGGAATGTAATTTCATATTTTGTTTATTGTCGTCATAAAAAACTAAAAATTAAAAACGTCCGAGTTGAATATGAATGTTACGATATAAGAAATGTTAATCCATCGACACAAAATTTGTATTTGTAAGGAAAATTACAGGCCGTCAAGACTGCTAAGAAGACAAATTGTCTACCCGCATCTTTTTACAGTTGTGATCAACAATGGCTGTGTATCGAGAATCAGTAGCGTGTGATTTCCTCCTGTGCTCACTTTCTGACTAACACCCACCTCCTTTCTGTCCGCTGAAAAGGTGTTGTCTCAGCAAAGCTAATGAGTCATCTTTATTTCGAAAGGGAATTATATTGAACTTCTTCTTCTTCTTCTTCTTCTTCTTCTTCTTCTTCTTCTTCTTCTTCTTCTTCTTCTTCTTCTTCTTCTTCTTCTTCTTCTTCTTCAGAGACTAGCCCAAAGATGACATCAGGAATTCTAACACGTGCCTGCATTCCAGAAGACGATTAAGACTAGATTATCAGAAACCTGACCATCTTTTTTTCTCTCCGTGCTCGATCTTCTTCCCTCCCGGCTTTACCCATTGCTTCGTCGTGGTCGAGACAGTTCGATTGAATTGCTTCAATGGCCTTAGCTGACCACTTCATGGACGGCCGCTTGCCTGTCCGAACATAATGTAATTGTCGTGGATTGTTTGTTTTAGGCGAGGGCTACATTGAACCGATCCAATCCCAGACTCGGCTGCAATTGAGATGTAGGGAAGAGTCTTGTAGATTCATTGATAGCTTACCATTACTCCTGTCTTTTCATTAGTGATGTATTTGGGCGTAAAAGTTGTTCAGATAAGTAATTGAAATAAAGGAGGAAGATAAATTACAACATAAGTCCATTTATACAGCCATTTAGAAAGAGGCAAAAATTCATCTGGCAAAGGAGCAAAAGTGTATTGTTCTCATTGAGAACGAACTTGCTAGAAGAAATCTATGAACTGCTTTGCCAGTATATATATATATATATATATATATATATATATATATATATATACGAACGCACAATGTGTGTGTGTGTAACATTTCACTCACTAGAAGATCCATTCCGAAGAGATGGGGGAGTTTTTGAATTTAGAAATGCAACAATACGTTGTTAAGGTAATATGTGGTATGCTTGTAATTACTCTGATTTTGTTTAGAAACACCAGGAAGTGACATTTTTATCGTATGCTTAACATACTAATGCAGTAGAAATTCCTATCCAAACGTAAATATTCTCGACATTATTACGGCACTGTGTTAGCGTATATATATATATATATATATATATATATATATATATATATATATATATAAGGAACTATTATGATAAAGCGAAAATGAATAAGACTTAACAGAATAACAAAATAACAAGTGAATGTTGTGTGGTGATTGAGACGAAACAATCATATAATAAGCGAATGCTGCAAACTGGTGCAAAAAGAGTATAAGACTAGACATAGCTGGGAGTGGAAGGTGATCTACAGAGAATTGTGCAAGAAATTGAAATCTGATCGTACGAACAAGTGGTATATGCACTAACCAGAATCCGTCCTGGAGAATGAGATGCACAAATTTCTCTGTGATTTTGAGATATAAACAGATCACTAAATTTCCGTCAGATGAAAAGCGAAAAGAGACAAAAGTACATAGACCTTGCTAGATAACTGAAAAAACTGTGAAACATGAAGGTGACGGTGATACTTATTATAATTGGTGCGCTAGGTACAGTCATAAAAGGACTGGTATAGGGACTGGAAGACTTGGAAATAAGAGGAAGAGTGGAGACCATCCAAACTACAGCATTATTAAGAATTGCCAGAATACTGAGAAGACTTGCTGTTACTCCTGTAACGCTTGTGTGAAAAACTCTCAAGAGAGTTTAAAAAAACAAAAATTAAAGAATTGACAACGAGCTAGATTTTGCCAAAGAGCTAAAAAAAAGCTGTAGAATATAAAGGTGATAGTGATACCAAAGTATTTTGTTGCCCATGTAACCACCAAAAACCTGATTTTAAGACATGTGGAACTGAAGATTAGTGGAAGAATTGAGACAATCGACACAACAGCATAAGAATGTCTAATTGGGACCTAGTTTGAACTGGTGTGAAAAACTTGGACGTCATAAAATAATAAAAAAAGTGAAAGTTTAAATTGCTCGATACTTTATAAGTAGTGATATACACTAAATATCAAATAATAAAACTCACCAAAAATTTTCGATTCGTCAGAAAAATATCAAAAATTAGGAAATAAAGTAATAGTAGTTTACCCGGTTAAAAGTATTCGTCACACTTGACGAAATAGGAAATTTTTTAAAATTCAATATATATAGTTTTTGTGATTGTTATTTTTATTATTTTTGTGTTGGTTTTCGTTCTTTATGAGTGAAGAGTATACATTTGAATATATAAGAATATAAGCAGTGTAGACATAGAAGCCCACACTGCGTGGAGCCTGTCAGTTTACGTTGTACATAATGTTTACACAAAGTCTGAAGATTGTGAAAAGCGTGAAACCTAGAGTCAGCATGCTACGTTTTGTCCCCTATCACTTGGTTCAACTTTCAAGATTTCCATAGCACTCGGGATGAAGTTTACAATTTCTTCTTAAATCTTGAACTATATTATAATTATTATCATTGGCCTACCTGAATCGTTTGTATGATTGTATGGATTTGTGCTGCTTGAGTTTGTTGGTATATAGCCATGTGTGCATAAAACTGGTGTTTTGTATATGTATATTTCGGTTTCACTTTATTTTTTATGGTATATTATAAAAACTTATTTTTAAGAAAAAATCAAACCGACCACGTGCGGGACTCACTTGATTTGGCCAGAGTGGAAAAGGGATAAGTAATCCTAGACGATACGGTACCAAAAAGCTACCATCCACTATTTGTCAAGAATAATAGCCAGCAGAAGGGGTTCATCTCTCGCTTCTTGAACAGCCGATAAGTATTTCAAAAAGGTAAGAAGCTTCCCAAGAAATAAAACCAAAATCAAACGACAGTACGAATTCAGTGACCAAACTGAAAGGCAGGAAAATGTAGCCAGCTGAAGGGTTTTGGCACTTACTTCTTGAACAGCCGATAAGTATTTAAAACAGGGGAGAGCTTCCCAAGAAATATAAGTAAAATTAAACGAAAGTCGACTACTGAAATTCTACCACGTTGAACAACTGAAAGAAAATTACGGCGAGAATTCTGCTGAAAAGAACTTAAAAGAAGACTTGAAATTAAATAAACACTGAAACATTTCGACAAAAGTAAAAAGAAAAATACTCAAATTCAAAGAACTTTATTTCCCGGACACTCTCTCAGATAAGTTCCCGCAAATTGTACTAAAATTAGCAATACTTTAACTTTTCTATCCCTTTCTTTCTTGTTTCTTTTA
The DNA here is from genome assembly GCA_963585895.1 of Sepioteuthis lessoniana. Lineage (NCBI taxonomy): Eukaryota > Metazoa > Mollusca > Cephalopoda > Myopsida > Loliginidae > Sepioteuthis > Sepioteuthis lessoniana. The sequence continues at coordinate 74,420,413 of OY757923.1, read as the reverse complement.
TATAAAATTCCTTTTTAAAAACTTTATTGTCTATGTTACAAGGAGCATAAAATAAGTTTCCAGACATTTTTCGTATGAGCACTTTTATTGATAGTACACACATGGAAGTAATCTCCTCTGGCTGCAATGCAGTTGTACCGTTCAAACAACTTCTGGAAGGCCCCATGAAAGTCCTCTTGTGTGAGCGTGTCAATGACCTTCGTCACAGCCTCTTTCATCTCCTCAATTGTCTCATAACGACAGCCTCTGAGCTTAGGGAAATACCAAAAGTCACAGGGAGTAAGGTCTGGACTATAGGGAGGCTGAGGAACTGTCTTGATGCCTATCTTGGTCAAATAGTCTTTGACAAGGATGGAGTTGTGGACTGGTGTATTGTCCTGGTGGAAATGCCACTGACTCAATTTGAAGAGTGCTGACCTCTTCCGACGGAATCTCTCCCTGAACTCCCTTAAAACCTCAACATAGTATTCCTTGTTGACTGTCCGTCCAGTGGGAACCCAGTGCATGTAGATCATGCCAGTGCTGTCAAAAAAAGGGATCATCAAACGTTCGTGGGTGGATTTGCACTGTCTGGCCTTCTTGGGACTGGGAGAGCCAGCATGCTTCCACTGGGAACTCTGTCTCTTGGTCTCTGGCTCATATCAGTTGATCCAGCTTTCATTGCAGGTCACCAGAGCATCAAGAACTGCAGAATCTGAATTGATTAGCTCGATCATTTCCCTGCTGTCATGACAACGTTTTTTTTTTTTTTCTGATCTTCTCTGAGCACCTTTGGGACAAACTTTGCGCAAATCTTTCGCATCTTCAGTTCCTCGCGAATAATTGTGTGTACAGATCTCATACTGACATCAAACTGTGCACTTATTGTCTCCATAGACACACGACGGTCTTTATCCATGAAACTTTTTCATTTGGTCAATCAACTTTGGCGTTCTGACTTTCTTATTCCTCCCACACCTCTCATCATCCCTCACAAACTCCTTGCCTTTCTTGAATCTCTTATGCCTTGAATCTCTTATGCCACTCAAAAACTGATGCTCGATTCATGCAAGATGCTCTAAAAGCAGTCTGAAGCATTCCATACGTTTCTGTGGCATTTTTTCCAAGTTTAAAACATAATTTATTGCTTATCGTTTTTATAAAGTGTCAGATTGCATTTTTGAAATTTACCAGCTGTGACAATCAGGCTTTAGTAAGGTGTATTCCAATTGCTGCTGTAGTTGTTCATTTGAACCCGAAATCATGAAAATGGGTGAGTCATCTCATAAGATGTATAGCAATGACATACTGAATTTTCAAGAGCTGAGGACAATTTTAAATGCCTGTACACAAAAAGTCTGGAAACTTATTGAAGGCACATCGTATCTTTTCGAATCAGTATCTGAACAAGAAAGCTGCAGAACTTCCCGTTTGAAATTACTGTTTGAACTTTCCGTTTAATAGTGCACACTAAAGCCCCACTAAAAACATTAACCAGTTGAATACTAAATTTAGCTTAAGTGTAATTTCCTTCTTATCAATTTTATTCTCTCTCTCTCTTTCTCTCTCTCTAAAATTCCTACAAATTAAATTTTACTCTAAATTCTTTACATTGTATATTTTATCCTTCAAATTTCTTTTAATATCAACTTCGTGGTTTACTTAATGCCAAAACCATCCCGTACTGGTACTATTTAATTCATAGTTGCGGATTATTGGGGCTCTTACCTTTCCTCAAGGGTAATACTATGAAAGTGAGAATGATAAGGTAATTGGAGATTGAACTCCCTTACGACAGAAAGTTAGCCAGCTGGCCACGGTGACTCCCGCTAATATATTTGCGTATTTCCTCTGTGTGTGGGGTGAAAGAGAGAGAGAGAGAGAGAGAGAGAGAGGGAGAGAGCGAGTTTGCGTCATGCGATGAATGTATGTTGGGAATGTTTTTCAGACCAACAATCCTCATTCATTTTTAGGTAACATTTCAACAGATGTTCTTTCTAAGTTTTTTTTTTGTTTATTTCGTGCTTGTTCATTTTTCCCTTTTTCTTTTTCTTTTTCTTTAAATATATCTTTATAGTTTTGTCTTTTTGAAAGATTTGTGTGCCCAGAAGGAATGTGTTCGTCTTCAACTCGTTACAGCTGGAAAATAAAATTGATTTTGATACCACCTCATCATTTTGATTCCAGTAACAGAGCTCTACCGTTAGACATACCACTGAAGACATCTGTCATCCTTTCCCTCTAAATGATTGACCTTGGGGGATTGTTGTCACTGACAAATGAATAGAAAACGACATAATAATAATTCTTGAAAAGTGAAAGGATCAGCTTCGGCATAAAATCCGTACCAAAAATCTAGTTATTACCAGACTCGTTTATAGCAAAAACAAAGACAACGAGGACGTGACGGGTGTAAAATCATTTCAGTAGCACACGACTAAAAATTAACAAAGACATACACTAAAACCAGTGTCTTTAAAAAAAAAATAAGAGAATCGCCGAAATCATGATGTAATAAAATGCAAGATACAAAATTCTTTGCTTAAACAAATAAATCTCTGCTCATAAAAGAAACATTTTGTCCGAAAACAAAAAAAAGATTCTTGCTGATATCGGAAAATGCCAAGAAATGCACGCCCGGCAACAACTCTTACTTGACAATATTATGATTTACGCTAATAAAGAAAAATGGTTACGTTCAAATAATATAAAGATAGTTGAACAAGTTAGATTCTGGGTAAAAAAAATAAATAAATAAATAAATAAAATCACAGAGGGAGACAAAGGTAACGCGCTTACCGTGTACAAATCGACCTCAAGATCTAAAATAAACAAAATAGAATGTAAATTTAGTATAATAACAAGCAGTTTTGCTTTGTCTATTTTTATGTTGAAAAACAAATAAGCCACCCTATCTTAGATTTAAAAAAAGAAAGAGGGGAACATTCTAAAGGGTTCTTTTTTGATTTTTTTTTTCCAAATAAATAATACGTTTCTTTCTCAGTGAAAATAAAATAAATATCAAATAGAACCCGTTTTTGAATCAAAAAGCTGAACTTATTTTTCAGTTATTCTTCTCTTTTCTAAACTATAAGGAAAAGTCTTGGCGGGTTTAAGAGAGAAAATGTGTATAGAGAACGATCGAATTTAACAAAAATTGAGTATATAAATCTACAAGAGACACACTTGAACGTTTTGAGGATGCCAACAAGAAAGAGTGGTAAGTCTCGGGGGACTGATCGGATACCATCTTTGTTATAAGAAAAGAGTCTACCAATCATTCAATGAAGCGTCTTTTATCTTGTATCAGATGTCAAAATAAATTAAAGAAGTCTGGTGGGTAATATTCAAGAACTTGAGACAAGGAACTGAAGAAAAGATCATAGGAGAAAGAAAGGAAAATAATAAAGAGAAGAGAAAAATGAATAAAACAAGGAAGAAAGGATAGCAAGAGAGGAAAAAATAAAGAAAACAGAAAGAGATTTGAGGGGGTTGCATAAAAGAAAGAAAGAAAGAAAGAAAGAAAGAATTGTAAGAGAAGCGAAAGATAAAGAAAATAGAAAAAGAGAATGTCTTGCGTGAAAGAAAGAAAGAAATAAAGAAAGAAAGAAAGAAAAGACAGAGAGAAAGAGGGAAAAAGACAAAGAAAATAAAAAAGATAGGAAGGGAATTGCAAGAAAGAAAGAAAGAATTGTAAGTGAGAAAAGAAAGATAAAGAAAATAAAAAAGAATGAAGAGGGACTTGCATGAAAAAAAGAAAAAAATAAGGGTGGGAACAGGAAGACAAAAGAAAGGGGAAAAAAGAGAAAATGGAAAATATAATAGATGAAAGTGGTCTGCATCATTGAAAGAAAGAAAGAAAGAAATTAAATACGAATTATATATATATATATATATATATATATATATATATATATATATATATATATATATATGTATATATATATATAAAGTTTTGGAAAGTCAGAATGACAGGTTTCGCTAGAGGTCTAGCGTTAGCAAATGTAAATGCAAATGAATGCATTAACAAAAATGGAACTACTTATTTTTCATTATTTTATATATATATATATATATATATATATATATATATATATATATATATATATGTGTGTGTGTGTGTGTGTGTGGCTGGGTGTGTGTGTGTGGGTGTCTTCTACCGAATCAACTAATATTCCTTCTAAATATCAAATAAACTGTAAATGGAATAAAATGATATCCCTTAGCTCCAAACTTGTCTTTCTTCTTTTGGGAGTCAAATTTCATCCCTTAGAGTTATTGCAGTTTTTACAATACAATACTTGATTATTATCATGGGATTTTCACTTTTTAACTGAGTTTGAGATGACATGCTTCTTTTGGCCCTTCATTTGCGACTGAACGTCTCGTTACGTTTCATCACTTTTCATCACATTCCTGAATAGATGACTATATATAAAAAGGAAATTACTTAAGTTAGTGATGGTTCTATGCTCATTTCTTCCCTGAACACCTTTGCTGCACCAGTTAAACTCTATTGAGTGGTGAATTGTTATAGGCTTTACCTCCCCTTCTTATGTGGTTCCAGAATTGAGACAGGGGGCGTTGCTGACAGGGATCAGCGCCTAACTAATGCTGTTTAATTGTAGCCGATAAGATTGCCGATACCCATCGCTGATAATAGGCCTTTGGGGAAATCGACCTTTCATCTTTTGCTTATCTACGTTAATGTAGATCTTCCGCTAAATTCTACAACAACAACAACAACAACAACTACTACTACTACTACTACTACTTCAGCGTTGGTGATTATTGTTGCTGCCATGATGCTTCTTCAGGTTTCTTTTTTGTTAGAACTGTCATTTCTTTTTTCTAATTTTTTTCTTCTTTAGGATCTGTGCCTCCCCCACCTTTTTTTACTCATCCTTCTCTTTTTCTCTTCTTTTCTTTACTTTCTTTTTTATCCTGTTTTTTTTTTCTCAGTTCTCCTTCATCTTTTTATACTTTTTTCTTTTTATCCCTTTTGCTTATCTTTTGCTTTTTTTCTGTTTAACGTTATTATTTTTATTTACTTAAAAGCCACTTCTGTCAGCCATTAAGTCCATTATGGAACTTATAATTTATAGCATCTTTCAGTCCCACAAGACCTCATGGATCTCCATTCCAATCTTGGTGCAGGATTGAACAAAATTATAAGGAAGAACGGTAGTTTCCTACGCACTATATCTCCTTTCTCCACGACACTGATATTGTCCCTCTAAAACTTGGCATCAATTTCACTTCACTGTAGTTTAATGAGATTTAGGACAACATCAAACTGCCTAATATATTGCCGTCTTTTGTTTTAAATTCAGAACTGTTCTTCTCCGAGATTGGTTTCCCAACAAAGCTGCGCTACATATAGTAATTAATTGGAAGCAAATAAATACTCGGAAGCATCATTTAATAGTTATCTTCTCTGAGAAATTATAATAATCAATGTGAGAACAAGATTCTTTTATTCCTGAGATACTATTATAATTGAGTTGCAAAACTATCAAGTTGTCCACTATTAATATCAATTATTGCATTGGGAATTGTTCAAGTTAGAAATTTCAAACGTTAGCGTCGCATCAAAAATCTACCGTTTTCTACCGTAATGTACCGTTTTCGCTGAGTAACATACATGAAAAAATTGAATCCTTCTAATCGATATAATTATATCGTTGTAACTATCTACATAACTTGGTTCATAAGATTAGGTGTTCGTCAACCTAAATGACGATGGAATACATAAACTAAGCTAAGTGAAATGTAAACCCTCATATGCACGTATCACGTATTTATGCGTTTGGTACGCGAGTTAGTTGGTGATCCTGGTTACGAAATCAATTTTTAGCACACCAGCTCTTCCGCCGTAGCGTCACTCATTCCAATCAACCATTCTCTACTCACCTTTCATGCTTTCGTTGGAATTCTACAACAGAATTGGATTTTTCACTAATCATTATTTTCATTATTTTTTTTAATCTAAAATTTAATCATACGTAAAAGTAGACATATATACATCAAATTTTCGCAGCCATATGTCATACTGATGTAAATATAGTGGAATGCAGTGACAATCAGTAAACATCTACCTTGAACGTGACATAAAATTTTTTTGTTTGAATTTGAAACATGATTTTTATATTCATATTCGATTTTTGAATTCTAGAAATTTACTTCAAATTAATCATTATCAATTTATTTATTTAATATATTTTGCCACACACACACACACACACACACATATATATATATATATATATATATATATATATATATATATATATATATATATATGAAAGCCTTTCTTTAAGCTTTTACTCAACAAGACGTAGACTACATTCACGTCTTTCATCGATAAATCTTGTCTGTCTTATTCATTGGTGGTGGTGGTTGTTGTTGATTTATTTCCTGATCAGATTATTGCTGATGCTCATCACATTTAAAGTTGAGCACTTCACTAGCCATATTGATTCAGATTAGATCTGATTTGGTCTATAGACGTATATCAATTTCCCCTTCGCTCATATCTGCGTCACTCATCACAACAATATAAAATGCTCGAAACCAGCTTACTTGATTATCTATATGACCACATTTGTTACAAGTAATTATTGCCAACATTTTATCTCATCTGAGATTAACTTATTCAAGGGATGTGTGAGTCACTGCAATAGTTTTTAGTGCAGAAAAATAGAATTGTCAAAGATCAAATTCCTGATGTTTTTCTAAAAGACATGAATCCACTTCTTGCATTTTGTTTTATTACCTGATATACTGACAAAAATGCTTTCAAACTGGTGTCATAATGGTTGGCATAGAAGTGGATGGTTGAGTGACGACTTGAGCAAACCAATCTTATACCTTTTCCATAACTTTCTAATTATCCAAGCAGCCTTAACAGTAAAAGAGTTACTTATGTTATCAATAAAGGAAATGTAAAACTTCATTGTAATTCAAGATAAATATTGGGAGAAAAGTGAAAGATTGTTTAATAAAATAAGACTGAATAGGAAAGGAACTACCTGCCTTAAAATTCAACATTCAAAGTTCTGGCTTATTGACTCAAAGAATGATTTCTGCCATCTTGAGGATGTAGGCAATTCTTTCCGTCATATACTAAAAGACGATTGGAAAACTGATATGCTAATTTGTCAAATTTGAAAGAAGCTGATATCCTAGAAAAATCTGCATTCGGTTTTATCATGTGACATTTTTAAAATGCAGAAACACAAAGATATTTCCATGTGAGTTCAATGCAAAATTTCCTATATTTATCATATTATTGCTAGGGTATAAGAGTATGAACACTAACCCGACTCCTCAATGCAAAGGAGGGATGTTGTTTGAGAGATCAATGCCTAGGAAAGAGGTATCTCGTAGGAAATGTTCTCGGGACTATTTTAAATTAAAAAGCAGCATATAGCAACACAACTAGTTTGTCGTAAACATCTTGACTATGCAATACGCATATATCAGTAAGAAATAGTAACTTTTAAAGGAGAAAAACGTAACGACGAAAATGTTAAGAGATATGACCTTTCAAGAGGAAGAACGTTTCGGACACGAAAGAGTAATTGAATGATTCAGGGCATGGACGTGAGTGACGGCTTAAGAAATGAGAGTGAATGCAAGAATGAATAAGACAACAGAGTGAGAAATAAAAGTGGAAAAAATGACATAAGGGAGAGTCGTTCCTAAACATTTTTGGTTCCGGGAGTTCTTTATAAAAATATTCAGCTGTACTTTATTCATTAAATCAAAGTTATATTTTTAAAAAGATTTTAAATACATCAAAGCAGTTTGAACAGCAGATCATTATTAACATTTCTTCACTAAGTTAAGTATACTTATTAATGAGAAACATGCTCTTGATGTTTCTATAAGATATATATGAGACAAACAGACTCATTTCCTCCTTAACTCACAGAAGTGTTTTTGTTTTTGTTGCTGCTTTTTGAAGTTAATAAGAGAACATCCAAATTTACATCAATACGAGTAGGAAATCTGGATAAAGTCTTTTTCTTAAGCTGAAGCTATATAAATCTTTATTATCAATAATTTCAACTTGTATTATCCTTCATCTTCTTAATTTTAATTGTTTTCTTTTTATTGCTACTCGCTTGGATCTTTGCTTCTAAGAAATATTGCAGATAAAAAGACTAAACTAGAGATGAGCGTAAAACTCAAGCCATCCTCTGCCTCAGGGAAGACAAGAAGGAAAACTGAGATCGCAGGAGCTTATTGGTTTTTCTTTATTCTTATTTCCGATACGTACTGTCGGTAAGAGGGACGACCCGAATAAATTGCGATAGAAAGCTAAATAGAACAATTTTGATAATAGTCAAAATTTTGAATAAGAATGAATCAAAACGGAATTTTTTTTTAGCTGCTGAAGGATAATGTCAAATAGATATCGAAATTATATCAATAGCTAACTCCTCATGTTTCAATCCACAATGAAAGAAAATAATTTGAATGAATTGCAGAGGAAAATTTTTTGAGAGTGTTTTTAACCCAAGTATAATATTTTGTGTTTAATGCAGTTAAGTAAAAGTTTAATTTCTGTTTCGAATTTATAAAATCCCTTACTAAAACAGAATTATTTTCTTTTATGCTGATTTTTGTATACTTTTGTATACTCAGCAATTCTTCAAAGAAAAAAACGTCACAAACGTACATCCTTAAAAACACACAAATATTGAGAAGATTCTTTATAATAATTTTTATGGATAATTTCTCAAAAAATTTCTCCCTAAACGCTTTCCACCATCAGTGGTCATTTTTAAAAAATGTTTATACCAGTTCCCATCTTCGTTATACCATAGACACATGACGATCTCATTTTATAACCTTTAACGTAAAACAAAGGTTATAGGAAAACTATATCATTTCAAAATATATCTAAACTTTATCAAGAAATTATCTAGAAATTATCTCAGATATCAAAAAGCAAGTTGAGTTAATTTTTAAGAAATAATATCATTTCCATTATACCACTGAAAATGACCAATGATAGCATTTAGGACATTTTTTATTGAATTATACCAAACTTGAATCTTGTAAAGATGATACAAAAACAAAGCAAAAACAAAAATCAAACTGTGGAAAAAGCCTAGTCTATATTTTTCTGCAATACATGCTTAAAAGAAAGTCTGCTCTTTAAATATATATATATATATATATATATATATATATATATATATATATATATATATATATATATATATATATATATACGACATCTGTCGGTGAATAATCCAACCATTTGATCATCTTGATTACGTGCTTTTGATGTAACTTAGCGACTTTATCTTTGAAGCATGTGTAGGAACTCTCCGGTGGAGTTACTCAGTAACTAGTGTGAATGAGTTTGTGCCTAATGTGGCTGTCGCATCTATAATTTTTTTTTTTCTACAAGAAATAATGAAATATTAGCATACTCGCTTTAAAATAAAATTAACATTCTATTGAAAACAGAGTGAGATAGATAGATAGATAGATAGATAGATAGATAGATAGATAGATAGATAGATAGATAGATAGATTAAAGGAAAAGAAGAGAGGTAATCAATTTGAGGCTATCTGCACTTTTCTTCTAAATTTCTTCCCATCCCCTCCTAATCTCCACGTTCCAGTCACTTTGTTTCTCTCCCTTTCTCTTTTCTTCTCCTATCACAAAAGGATATAACTACTAGAGAGGGGTTTATTACAGCGCTTCTGCCCAAGTAGAGGTCATTCTGACTGTGCTATGTTGGCCCTTGACTGCTTCTACAAGGTCTCTTTCCTTGTCAATTGCTTCTTGGCAGTGTGGGAACGATGGCTGAACTAAATAATTAGATAGAAAAGCTTTAATCAAGACAAGATACCATTTTAAAGAGCAGGTGGGGGTTAGGAGCGAAAATGAAAAATAGTTTTAAGAAGCAATGTGCGAACAATGAATAATTCTTAATTCTGCTACTTTATTTTCTGACATCTCTACACAGATAGCTGAAACAAAAAAAACAAAAAAACAAAAAAACAAAAAACAAAAAAATAGGAAATCGTTTTCTATTCTATCAAGTGGTTTTTAGTTAGTTCTGAAATCAAATGTATCCTTTATTTTTTACATCTCCCCGATTGATATCTTCAAAGTTTAAGAATGATATTTAAGTAGAAACACGGAAATAAAATATTTTCATTATTCCATGAATAATTAAAATATTTGGCTGTCTGAAGACAAAAGACAAACTCTTCTAAGTTATTGATTTAGATTATGAAACACATCAAGATTTAGTGTGTGTGTGTGTGTGTGTGTGTGTGTGTGTGTGTGTGTGTGTGTGTGTGTGTGTGTGTGTGTGTGTATTTACATCATCGGAACCTTCAATTCAATATTTTATAGGATCTTATTTTTTTTTCCTTAACCGTATTTACTTGAAAATCGAATTTCGAAAACCTAAAAAATACCCTCAATTAAATACAAATAATTTTAGAAGCTTGAAATTCTGATATACCAACTCTTAGTTTAAAAACTTAATTCAATGAATTAATGATTTCGTGGCCATAAATATTTACTTTTAATAAATATTTACTATTTGACCGATACACGAGATCGAATTATGCACAAGTTGAGATGGTAACTAGATCACTCAAACAATTTTAATCTTGATGTCTACAAAGACAAATTCAGAATTTCATGTACAAGCATTTTTTCTATGAGTTATTTCGCACGAATGTGTCATGCACTAGAAAAAAAACGTATAAACAATGACAGCCAGCCATTATAAATATGGAATATTCAGCATTCTACTTAGATTAACTTTGGTAGTCAGAAAAACTCGAACTCACTATCAATGGTCGGCTAATTCAGCGTGCTAACAATTACACCACATTAGATATCCATTTTTGTGAATTTGGACATGTTCCAAATGGATTATTCTTAGCTAATCTCACGACCTGGTGAACTTTACCGGGGAGTTCCGATCGAGGTCTTCCTCAGTGAAATAATTAATTACAAGTCATTTTTTTTGATTTGTGAGTCTCTTAATAGGTTTGACTGAATGGATTTCTACTCATTGTTCTTTTTTGATACAACAACTACACGCACTCAAACACATACACACACATACATAGATATACATGTGCGTTTACATCTATCTATCTATACATATATATATAGAGAGAGAGAGGGAGAGAGAGAGAGAGAAGTGGAGACAAGAAAGAGGTCATTATAATTGGTTGGTTGGATTTTATGGCATATGAACTCTTTTTAGGCTATTTAATGCCAAATCCTGTTTTTTTCATACATATTACATTTATATGATTTATTAACGAATAGTTTGTAGGTATCTTTTTCAACATCTGTTTGCGCACGGTTAAATCGTTTCAAGTATTTCTATATAAGAGTAATAATCATATCTAGAATTAATCATTTGCTTGCACACAGTAAAATGGTTGATTTAATGGCATATCAATCCTGGTAGGTTATCAATGACAAATTTTTACAGTGAATTAGTTGTGAACTAAAACAACAAAAATATACATTTTGCCATGGTCAAAGGTTAAGGAACGTTGTTGATTTGTTGTAATTTATGTAATTTTTTTTTCTTGATAGCTAACCTTGATTTATAGTCAACTGTCATAAATCGTTGGAATTATTTTTTAAGTAAGATGAAGGTGAAAGCACGTAATTGTTTAAGTCGAGAAGGAAAAAAACTCATTTTAGCGAATCATGAAGAAGGTAAATCGTATTCTGAAATTGCTAGCATCGCACGAAGGCTAAAAAGTGTTGTTTATCTTGTAATCAGTAGATTTAAGGCTGACAAGGCAATTGAATTAAAAGCGAGGACTGGCAAGCCTCATATGACTACAAAACGAGAAGATGAGATGATTGTTAAAATGTCTTTAAAAAACCGTTTTGATACAGCAACGTCTATTTCTCGTGCATTTTTTTTAGCAAACAGGAAAGCCAATCAGTAGAAAATGTTTCTCGTAGGACAAATTAGTGGTTCGGATTCCATGTCACAAACCCTTGATTTCAAAGAAAAATCAAAACGCTGTCTTGTTTGTCGCCACAGAGCATATCGGGGGTGGCGACAAAGCAACAATGGAATTTTTTTTTCATTTTAGTGATGAATCAAAATTCAACTTGTTTAGATTTGATAGTAAGAGGTTTGTTAGTCGTAAAAATGGGGAATGTTTAACTCCTCAATGAGTTAAGAAAACTGTGAAATTTGAAGGGGGAACGTAATGATGTGAGGGATAATTTCTTCAGCGGAAGTAGGACCTACTGTTCATTTTCCCGGTAATATTAATGCTAGTGTTCATAAAGAACTTCTTCGCCTGCATGCTCTTCCTTATTTACGCAAAGGGATAGTTGAAACTCCAATATTTATGCAATACAACGCGTCTTGCCACAAAGCTACAACTGTGTTAAGTTTCTCTTGAAGTGGAAGGAATAGCTATTATGAAGAGGCCAGCATAAAGCCCAGATATGAATCCTATAAAGAATGTATGGAAAATCATAGGAGAGAAATCTCAGAACAGAAATCCTCAAAATATTGATGAGTCATGGGATGGGGTTTTCTGAAAGACGAATGGGAGATTATCACTAGCAACTTTTGTAAGAAGTTAATTGGCTCATGTGGTGGAAGATACAATGAGGTAATCTAATGCAAAGGAAAATTCACTAAATATTGAATTTCTTTTAGTTTATATATTGATCTAACTAGGAGTTATGATGCATTCCTTAACTTTTGACCAGGGCAAAATGTATATTTTTGTTTTTTTAGTTGATTATTAATTTATTATAAAAGAACATTTAGAAAACTTAGTATGTAATAAATGTATCTAAATAAACGTAAATGCAAACTTTTTCAAGCAAAATCATTTAAATATTTGCTGTTGTTCCGTTCCTTAACTTATGGCCGCTACTATGTATATATATATATAGTGACAAAAATTATTTCGTGAGTAAGGAAATAACCTACAACAGTTTCGCCCAAGCGGCTCATCATGGTACCTAATATATATATATATATATATAAGGATATTTTGCAATAGTTTTTAATTTGTAAATTAAATTGAAAACATTAAAAAATTTTGTAATACGAATAAATTTGTAAGCGTATAGTTTGTTGGTAACATTTGAAATTAGCCAGACCTCATTTGTTTGTACACAATTAAACGTTTTCAAGTATTCCTAACTTACACGAATAATACAATTTAGCATCAATCATGTATTTGCATACAGTTAAATGGTTAAACAGTTTTATTTTACCAATAGATGGAACCCTTGCAGGTGCTGCCACTCCGGGTCAGAATGAACCTGGAAGTAATGACAATGAAGGAGTACTCTACATTCCCCAATATTACATACTGAAACCATCAGATGCAGTTAAGTTTCATATTCAGGACACTTCATAATATTTGCGAGGGTATTTGTGTTCTTATAAATTTTCACATTTGGAATGTGTGTACATATATCTGTTGTGGAAATTTTTCTTTTAAGCATATTTCTTGAAAAGTATAGACAATTTTCTTTCTAACAATTTTTTTTTTTTATTCTTAAAAAATTTTTTCTTGAGATTCTTTAACTTTGGTTCATTTTTATATAGAAATTGTTGGAAGTTATCTCCCAGCTCACTTTCTACCATCATTTGTCATTTTCAAGTATATAATCAAGATGATTTTTTAATACAGTAAAACTTTAGGTTTTAATATCTGGTGATATTTCTGTCCAGAGCGTAAAGAGATTTTGAATATTTTGTTATTTCTCTATTGTGTTTTGTTAAGCCAAATTAAAAAAAAAATGTAAGAAACAAGAAAGACCAACAACAAAATATTCATAATCTCTCACACATATGCATGTACATACATTCTTATATATATTTGGATTTAAAAAATGCAAATCTGAGTAAAATAGTGTCATGTATACAGTATTCATTTTATCGGTTATTTAACAAAACATTTTCCGGTAATTTTTCAGTATCACAATATTTCTTTCTTATGAAACACAAATATCATAGGAATAATAGGGAAAAAATACAGACTGTTTGCAAAAATCATTCATGGATTACGAAAGCACTCAATCAAATAAAACGAATCATTCATTTATCATGATTTTTATATAAATAGAAGAAAAATAGAATTATTAATTATTCAAAAGAGAATAATGTGCTTTAAATAGAATTGATATTTTTTGAGAAAAGAATAATCCTTTATTTGAAATAGAATTATTGATCATAAGATTAAATTATGATTTACTTTGAAAGATATGTGAAATAAAATTCGTTATATAAAATGAATTTAGTTATATAAATTAAACTGTCAGTTATTTGAAATAGAATGATTAATCAGAATAAGACATTTCACTAATATGAAATAGAATTATTATTTGATAATTTTATTAATTTTGACGCGTATTTCATTTCATCTTGTAATTTTTAGTTGATTTATTCTAATCCTTCACTTCTTTACTGAAAAAATTTGCATAAAACTTGTTATCTTATTTAGAAATATGATTACTTGTCTTTTTATATATATTTATGCTTACATTTGCACAATGAAGACAGAATGAAATGAAATGATTTTTTTCTGTATTACTCTTTTTTTTAAAAAATCTTTTTATGTTACTTTACTTGTTGGAATTAAAATAACTAATTCAGAGATAAACAAAGACATAACATAAAAATAGTGAGTAGTTTTTGTATAGTTGCAATATTGCAGTATTGAAATTTTGAACATCTCAACAGAAAAATACGTAGAATGTTAACATTGAAGTACGAAATTAAGGATTCACATTATACAAGAGGCAGCAAATACCGGTTTTTAATCACTAAATTATATATTACACACAAATAGCGTAATAAATATTGAATAAAGACTAAATACAAGCACATGCACACCATTACTGATTGATAGATGAATAGATAGAGAGATATATACATAGACACATGCATATATAGATAGATATAAATTGATTGAAATAGATATGAATTGAAGGAAATATGTGACGATGGGTCGGCTGAAAAATTCATAGGCAAATTCGCATGGAATATGACTGAATGAAGTTTATTTTTCAACATACTCCTACTTGCAGTCCATTGGTAAAAGAAGTCATCCACGGCAGATATGACGAAACTTTCAGCCTACGAACATTTCAACCTATGAGTTTTTATATACATTTACTGTATAATGATATATTCTACTAATGTCTATATATAAACTTAGGTTACGATTAATTTTTCAGAAATTAATGCCATTTATTTATTTTCATGAGTGAAAAAGTACAGTACAACATTGTCGTAATATTTTTCTAGAGTGTTCCAATAATGCTATCAGTACCCATAGTTAGCCTTCTAGAATGTTCCAATAATGCTATCAGTAACTATAGTTAGTCTTAAAATCCTATCCAGAACATTCTGGAATAGCTTGTCGTACGGGAAGGTTCTGATGATGGCAAGAGGTAAAGAACTGAGTAATTCACAAAAAGCATTGATTGTTAAGATATTTCTTAAACCTTCTCCATCTTTTCAGATGGAGAAAGTTTAAGAAATATCTCAAGCAACCAAAATATTCTTTTTACTACTACATTGCAAGGTTTAAAAGACGTAACACAGTCGAAAACAAAAAAGAACAGGTACTTCGAGAAAGTTTTTTCCTAGATTATCAAGAAAATTAGGACGCCTGATTAACCAAAATCCAATGGTTACGCGTGAAGAGCTACAGGAATATTTGCGTTCATCAGGATGTAGTGTAACCAACCAAACAAGTAATGATTGCTCAGTCGGCTGGGACCGTGGAATACAGCGACTGCTTCTCTGCAGAGGGGTAAGACCCCACCTCAACAAGTGTCCTGATTATGACACAAAACAATCTGATGGTGGGGTTCCAATAATGCTGGAGCTTTGGGGATTGCGGATTACTCTCTGGCCCGGAGTGGTAGCACCTGATAAAGGCCCTATCGATGGATCAAATAGAACTAAACCGTGGTTTGAGTTTACTTTTTTGCATTTAAACTACGTATTTATGCTAAACAGAATTGTTTAAAATAGAACTGTTTTAACATTTAAACTGTGTACTTATGCTAACCTGAAATATCTGAAATAAGACTGTTTTGACATTAACTCTTTGTATTGCCCAGTAAACTTGGGATGTAGAATACAGCGACTGCACCTTTGCCGAGGGATAAGACCCACCAATGAGTGTCCTGATATGACACTAAACAACCTGGTGGTGAGGCTCCAGTGATACAGGAATTTTTGGTAATGCAGAGTACTCCTTGATTGCCATTGTCCCCTCTGGCCCGGAATGGTAGCACCTGATAGGGCCCTATCTCAGGGTTAAATAGAAATAACTCTAGACTTATGCTAAACTGAGTTGTTTGAATTAGAACTGTATGACTGTATGACTAAACTGAATAGCTTGAAATAGAAATGATTTTGACCGATAAACTGTACTTACATTTAAACACCATGCTTATGCTAAACTGAATTGTTTGAAATGGAACTGTTTTAGACATTGAAACTTTACTTACACTAAACTGAATTGTTTAATATAGAAATGTTTTGACATTTAACTGTGTGTAGACAAAATCTGTATTTATACGAAATTGAATTAGCGGAATTAGAACTGTCTGAATAAACTGAATAACTTGAAATAGTAATGTTTTTCACAATTAAAATGTGTACGCATGCTAAATTGAATTGTTTGAAATAGAACCGACTAATTGCATAAAAATTGATTTGGCGTAAAATAACCTAAAATGGTTGATATGCAAAACGCAAACAACCACCCAGCAACAAGTAATGAAATGCTGAGGAATGGTCTAAAGTCACGGAGACCAAAGAAAACTCCACTCCTATTGAAACAACATAGAGATGTAAAGTTGAAATTCGTTAGACAGCATGAGGAAAAGGAAATTTCGTTTTGGGAAAGAGTATCATGGATAGATGAAACTCAAATTGAGTTGTTTGGTCATAATCATCGAAGTCATGTTGAGAGGAAAGATGGCGAAGCCTACTCACAAAAGAACATGGTACCAACTGTCAAATTTGGCGGTGGCAGTCTTATGATTTGGGGATGTTTTTCAGCGAAAGGTGGGAGCAAAATATCAGCAATAGACGGTATAAAGAATGCCCAAAAGTATAAACAGATCTTGCAAGAAAATTTGATGTCTTCTGTTGAGAGTCTTAAGCTACCTTCTGATTACAATTTTCTGGAGGTAACGATCCCAAGCATACAGTTAAATCTGCGAAGAAGTAGTGGTTGTTGGCGACCGTAGTCGAGGGTGACCCAAAGGCTCCTTTATCGATAGCTGCTACACCAATGTGTCGGGGAAGGCGCTATTCCTTTCGCTGGATTGCACCACTTTATCCTTGATACGTATCTTATAATGCAGAGTGTTAAGGAAGGAGGCATCAAGTACCATATTTTGAGTCTTTGGTATGACTCGACCTGGGATTGAACCCAAGGTCTCCCGGGCCATTGGTTAACAATCTAACAATTATGCCAACGTCTGGTATCGAAGTGATTGTCTGAAAATAATGTTAATGTTTTGCAATGGTCAAGTCAGTTCCCGGATTTGAATCCAATTGGGAACTTGCGGCGATTTTTGAAAATTCAAATTAAAAAAAAAGCACCAGCAAACATCTATAATCTGAAAACAATATGCAAGGAAGAATGATACAAAATACTTACTAATTATTGCAAGAAATTAATTGAGAGGTACAAGAAAAGATTAGTGGCTGTTGAAGTGAATAAAGGGTATTCTATAAAGTATTAAATGTAGATAATGCGTTATTTTTGTACTGTACGATTACTTTTTCACTCATGAAAATGAATAAATGGCATTAATTTTGGTAAAATTAATTGTAACCTAAGTTTATGAACACATATTAGTAGAATATATCCTTATACAGTAAATGTATATAAAAAATTTGTTCGGGCTATGTTCGAAAGATAAAAAATTAAAATTTTCACATGTACGAATGTTTATTTCACCCCACTATTTATACATAATTAATAGATAGATAGATTGAAAGAAAGAAAGAAAGAAAGAAAGAGGAACTGACAGATATATATATATATATATATATATATATATATATATATATATATAGTGTGTGTGTGTGTGTCTGTGTGTGTGTGTGCGCTAAGGGTAAACTGTCATCTAAATTACACATTAATGAAAATAACACTGATATTCTACTTTATCAAATATATTTACCAAAATTGCATAAAGATATTTCAAAATTGATTCAATTTATCTTTAAAAAATCGCCA
Organism: Sepioteuthis lessoniana; assembly: GCA_963585895.1. Classification (NCBI taxonomy): domain Eukaryota; kingdom Metazoa; phylum Mollusca; class Cephalopoda; order Myopsida; family Loliginidae; genus Sepioteuthis; species Sepioteuthis lessoniana. The sequence continues at coordinate 74,402,164 of OY757923.1, read as the reverse complement.
TTGGCTTCAGCCATGGTTTCAAGACGATTCCGGAATCTCCTGCAAGCCTTTCCGACGATTTCTTGTTTTGAGTTGCCAAATGCTGCTGTTATCCTTGCCTTCAGTTCATCTTTGTTGTTGATGGTTTCTTGCTCAACCAGGCCCACACATAATAATTAGGGGAATTGCAATCTGAAGAGTTAGGCGGCTGGATGTTAGGGGCAATTTGATCGTAGAGGTATTTTCACAGGAAAGACTAGGTTCTTCTGCGTATGAGGCATGGCGCAGAGTCCCGTTGCCAGACGTAGGATTTTCCAACAGCCACACTCTTGATCCAGGTCAGCATTACCTTCCTCTGACACTTGAAGTAGGCCTCCACGTTGAGTTTGAGTCTATGCTCGGAAAAGAATAGTGACCACTCCAAACACTATGATATGAACTGGAAGTTTGTTTTTCATGAATATGAATATCAATCTCAGATTGATACCCAAACGCACTGAAATCTTATATTAGACAATCCTTGATGAATATCAAACAGTAGAACATATCGTTTCCGAATTTTTGGAGGAATGAATTGTCATGTTGCTGCTTTCTTCTCACACAGTGCCCAACTGACTCTTATTAGAAGCACAGAGGACAAAACCTGAAATAAATTAAACGCATGCGTGAAATTAATAATACAAAATGGTCACAAATTTCCCCTTGCAGCCCGCACACACACATAGATAGATAGATAGATAATTTAAACACAGAAAATCTTCCGCACCGTTGAATATTTCTCTGAGAAAAAAACATCCAAGAATTCTACACTAAAATGTGACTCAATCCAACAAGAAAGAAAAAGTAGCGGTTCTGCAATTCTTCAAAGACAAAAACATTCACGTCAGTTCGCACCTAATTTTTCACAGTAAAAATATCGATACAATAAGAAATAAGAAAAACATTCTTTCATGTATAAATGAATGACCAAATTTGTCAAAAAAAAAAAAAGAGGATAAAAAGATAGTGAGGTAATCAGTCCGTCTTCCTGAAAATATCCTGCCGACTTTTTCCTGGAGGGCAGAGGCTATCATAAAGAATCGCCTCATAATGAATTTGGCCCAGAAAACGAACATCAAAAAGTGTTTTATGTCTCAACACAAATCAAAGGAAATTGGTTTCTATGGCCGCTTACTGAAGTCAGTTCTCATGGAAAACGAGAGCTGACGAGTTATCGCATAATTAAGAAACTATTAGAAACAGGCTTACTTCATAACAAAACCGCTTTTTATCTGTGCACACCTTCATCACACACTGATATTTTTCGAATTAAATCAGTTAACGATGGTTAGGGAGATGGCGAAACTTGTTTGCTCGAAGCGGAAAAAATCCTATATGTCTGAGAATAAATACGTAACTTTCAGGAATTTGCTGAGAATCAGGGAAGGTAAGCTAGGTGTATATTTGCCATCGATACCATATTATATTTGAGCCTTGGTAAAAAAAAATCCGCAAAAAATCCGCCAAAGCATGTGAATGCTGCTTTTCTTCGCGGGTAGATTGGAATATAAGCATGAAAATCTTACTACCAAATTTTTCTCGGCCTATGAGAGATTTATTCAATCAAAAAGGTAAAATCAAACCTACATACTCATCACCAATTCTCACCTTCAATATACCATATGGTTTCAACTTAAAGTTAAGATAAAATCATTTGTTCGAAATAGAATTATTAATTATTCAAAAGAGATTAATGTGCTTGAAATTGAATTGATACTTTTTGAAAAAAGAATTATCCTTTATTTGAAATTATTAATCATAGGATAAAATTACGATTTACCGTGAAAGATTTGTGAAATTAAATTCGTTATATAAAATAAATTTAGTAATATAAATAAAACTGTTGGTTATTTGAAACAGAATGATAAATCAGAATAAAACATTTTACTTATATGAAATAGAATTATTATTTGATAATTTTATTAATTTTGACGCATACTTTATTTCATCTTGTAATTCATAGTTCACTTCTTCCTTTATAGAAGTATGAATATAATCATAACAGCGAAAAATATTTAGTTGTTAATTTTACCAAATATATTATTTCATGTTTTAACTGTTTGTTGCTTTTTTTATCGCAACTTACTAGGACAGTCATTTCACTGCTGCGAGGAACAGCGAAGATCGGATAAATAATTGAAAAGAATACAACTCACAATAAGACTCAAACTAAAATCTATTTTTGACTTTTTAGAGTGTTTAAATGCACCAGCTGTTTGACTAACATAGAGGTATTATTTATCATATGAATAGCCTTTTTTAAAAATTTTCAGTTATAACCAATCGTAATTATTGATTATTCTAACTTTCTTTTACAACAAGTAATTTTTCGTTACTGTAATTTTTTTCATCGCAACTCATTCAAATTATTTGAAAAGAAGTTTAAAATAGAATATTTAGTATTTTCATCACATTTTAGTTATTTGAAATTATGTGATTTATCTAAAATTAGTTAGAAAGAATTAATTACTGTTACAAATAGAATGGATTTGGGGTCATATCAATTATAATTTCAAAGAAATTATCATTTTTTCGTTTAACAGTTAATTGATAAAAGACTTCACGATTTTTTATTATTTTTTAACATTATTTCCGCCAAAATATTCTGATTGTATCGTTTCTTGATTTTTCACTTTTGTATAAACTTCTTTAAAAAAACTTAATTGAAATTATATTACATAATTCCAACTATTATTCATACTTTAAACGTATCAAATGTATTTGTCAATATATATATATATATATATATATATATATAATTTCAAGAAAAAAACAATATTCGATCATATTAGGATAATAAACTTATTTCCATCCTGTTAAGAGCATTAATATGAATCAAAGACTCTAAAATAATTTTTAACAAGACTTCATCAGATCCAATTAGGAAATAGGAAAATAGGTTTATTTTCCAATTGGATCTGATGAAGTCCTATTATAAATTATTGTTGAGTCTTTGATTCATATCAATGCTCTTGACAGGATGAAAATGAATGTATTATCCTAATGTGATCGATTTTTTTTCTTGAAATAATATCATTTGCTCTGTGAATTTATTTACATTGATCTCTTTACCAGGAATATTTAAATATTCGAAATTTGAATAATTTATTTGTCCTGACGGAATAGTTCCCTACTCCGGATTTACTGGATTGAAGAATACCTTATATATATATATATATATATATATATATATATATATATATATATATATATATATATACTTCCTAATGTATATTATGCACCCTAGAGTTAAGGCTTAACATACGCAGATTGATTTCCTTGCAGAGATGTTAGTGACTTGAAAATCCCTTTTTATATGCCACTTGTTAGTGACTTGAAAATCCCTTTTTATATGCCGCATGAATTGTGTGTGACATGTTTGAAGGAAATCAGACCGCGAAAAAATCAACAGGAAATAGGCCTGTTTCCTAAAATGATCAGGACGCAGACATTCCTCGGTGGAAGTGCCGCGTAAACTGTGTTGGTGCAATGCTAGAAGAAGGCGTAATTTAAGTAATTATTTCGAATTAATACAAGCAATAATTCTTATTAGATAGAAATAGTTACGTGAACCCATATAAGTAAGTAAAGTAAAGTTGGTGACCTTAGTCAAGGCTCCCTTTTCAATAGTTACTACACCAAGGTGTAGGAGAGGGCGCTACTTAATTCACATGATAGCTTCACTTTACCCTTGATCCTTACCTTATAGTACTGAGTTCTAAGTAAAGCAGAATCAAGTACCATTTTTTGAGATTTTGGTATGACTCAACCTGGGATTGAACCCCAGTAGTTGATTAAGGATATATAATTTTTTGCAAATTACTAAATAGGAAGCTAATCAAAATTATTTTGTTGCTCACAAATAACTTCATGATTAAATACCCCAATAAGTCTCGATCTGCAGTAAAACTAGTAAACCAACAAACCAGACAGCTAATTTATATGATTCTGCATATCATCTGACGTATTCGATTCTCCCCCGCCCACAGATTCATATTTGCTGTCTATTCGCAACCGTACATTCTAATAAAATTAAGTGATGTCATTTGTTTGAGGCCTGAAAGAAAAAACTTGCTTAAAGCATCGGCCATTGAAGATGACATCGAGTTACCTACAATTTACAGAATTCATATCCTAATTAATGTCAAATAAATAACGAAGGGAAAATGCTATACAATTAAAATTTGGTAATTATTGCCTTTGTAAGATTATAATGATTGTGGTCAGCCCACTTTATCTTATTTGCAAACTAGATTGGAAAATGCTTAATCTCTATATTGGAGCATTTTAACAGTAATTGCTTTAACTTAGATACGAAAATCTTGTTCATAAAGATCTTCAAATTGATTGAAGAATTCTTCTGAGTAAAGAAACTATGTCACAGCAGCTTTTACTGCATTTTTTGTTTTAATTTCTAATAATAAATGAAGATCGAAGAATGCATCGGTTAAAGATAAAGATGATAATAAAAAAAAAAAAAAAATGAAAAAAAAAACCAACACAAATTTACAGGAATGAAAAGATTGAATAATTTCCCAACATCCACGAAGAAAGAAGAAAAGATGTTTTTTTCACGTTCCATACACATGACGTGTGAATAAATTTGGTTTGCGCTTTTTTTCTTTGTGGATAGCGTGTTGCATGCATCGTTTTGACATTGTCTACTTCTCTTCTCGTAGATTTCTCGGAAAACATTTCCCATTGGCATTTTCTTGCCTTTCGGTTCACAACGATTTTAAGCCCCATCCCTACACCACGGACAATACTCAACTGCAGAAAGTGAAGAAGAGAAAAGAAGGAAAAAAAGATACCCATTCCGGAACTATTATCGTTTCAGCATTTTGCTAGTCCGAGGTTAATTTTATACACACCCGTCCCGCAAAGCCGAGCGCGGCTCTGATACCAGCAAATTACCCTCTAACTAACTGCCAGTAAGTAGAGCCAACTTCCGGAACGTGATCTCCGAAACTCTAATACTGTGAGGGCGGTGAAGAGAAAGCATAGACAGTTGATTGTCCTTGGCACTGAATAAAAAAATCGGGAAGGAGATTGAATCTTCAAAAAAGAAAGAAAGAGAGAAAGAAAGAAAGGTCGCGTAATCACTGATAAAGTTTCCACCCAAACACTGTCGGTATTTTCAGGAACGTCCGAATGATAATAATGCCCGGATATAGAGAGGGTCTATTTATAAAGGCTTTCCTCTTGAAGAAAATGTGTCACGAGATACAAAGTGTAAAATGTCTGCGCATGCGTGTACATATGTTAATCGAAAAAGAGAGATGAATGGTTATTGTTGGACCCGTAGGTGAGCGTGTGTGTGTGTGTGTGTGTGTGTGTGTGTATCATACCTGTATTAGTCTTGAAAGTCTTGAAAAAGTGCTGTTGATACAGTATCGCCCATAACTAAGTGCGCCCTTAACAATATTTTTTCAAAAAAAGTTAATTCTATTTTAAACTGAAGATGCCAGGATTTCCTCATTTCTTGTGGAATGTTATGCCATCAAAATAGATGTTATTTGGCAATATTGATTAGTAAACCCGCCAGAATTGAAATTCAGTTGCCCGAAATATGAATACGTAGCAGAACAAAAATTGTTTTTTGTACAGCTCTTATGCAATTTTATTTTTAGTTACAGTTTCAAAACTGATGATTTTGGTTGTAAATAATTGCTAATAACATTTGTTTTAATTGTTCAATGCTGGTATTTTTTGTTTCGAAGAAAATCAACTTTTATTCGTAAAATAGATAGTGTGGGGTAATTATTCATGTGCGATATGTTTCCGCAAATCAATTACTCGGGTGTGTTTTTGCTATTTAGTTTTTCTCCAATCTACTGTGACCTCGAGTCCAATTTAACTGAGCTTAGTAAAAAATACCTTTATGTGCCATTTATTGAATGATGGTCAACAAGTATCCCCTTCCCCTATGAGTCCAGTGGTCGCCCAGAAATAATTCAATTTCATTAATGTCAAATAACGCATAGTTTGAAACATATTAACATGGGTATAAAGCGAGGCCTTGTTCTTCAATGAGTCCTCCAGTATTTTAGCCCTTTTTCAGAATAAGCTAAGTAACTATAGTCGTGAAACAATACAGTTATCAAAATCCATTTCGCACAATTTCGGCCCTCGTGACGTACACTGTTGTTGTTGCTTGACTAAGCTTCGTTGAAAATGTCTTCTTGATAGATTATTTTGAAATATTAGTTATTTTCTTGACGGATTGTCAACCGTTTTTAGAAGATCAAGAGTATGAAGGTAAATCTATTCCAGTGGCATTTCTATTAATTACTGAGACTCAAACAATTCTTAACTTCTGGAAGGTGCCGATGGTAGCTTCACTAAATGTCAAAGAATATATATATATATATATATATATATATAGAGAGAGAGAGAGAGAGAGATTTGAATATGCTAAATTCTATGGATAGATAGATAGTTGCAGTAAAAGCCTGAGGCTGGAATAATAGAGAGATAGGAATCGAGTACTTATAGATGATCCACATTTACTGAAATTGTTTTATCATTAGACTTTTAAACTAATTGTTTCATAGATATAACAGGAACTGTTATTTTCTTCAAAACGTGGGCGTTAGAGTATGATTTCCATATTGACAAAGCCTTGGTAGCATATAAAACCAGACTATCTGGTTGGAACATTTGTGGAAATACGAATGACGGATAGGGAAAAAATCTAGCGTGAGCAAATAAATTTTCGATAAATAACCAAGGCAATTGAGTGGATTTTCCAGATTTTTAAAGATATAGTTGGCTTCATTCTTACAACAGTCAAACAAAAACAACAAATAACAAAAAAGGAAAATAAGCAAGCATATATTTATCTAGTCCAATTTTTTAGGGTATTGAGAGTTTTGTTTTTGTTTTTTATTTTCTATCAACGCTCAGATTACTACTTCCTTTGAATCTTTAAACCAGTTTGTTCGTTAGACTCTTTTGTTTTCACCCACTACTTTGTTGGCTGTTGGTCTATTTTGCTTTTTATTCTTTATCTTTTTTTTTTCAAGTAAATGTTCTCACTTTGGCAATTAACACTATCTTATCCATTCCACGATCTTCGCTTCTATATATAATCAGAGAAGGACAATTGCAAAGGTTCATCACTGAGTTTTATAGCACATTCAAGACTAATTTCAAGACATATATAATGGAAAGCCGTACACTCACCATAAGATCAAATCTAAAATGGCTGTGAAAAGAGTCAGATTATTTAAGTTTCATATATATATATATATATATATATATGGTGGGGGGATTGAGTGTGTGTGTGATTCATTTTTTTGTACAAATACTTATTTGGTTCACTCAAGAACCTTCTGACACTACTAAATCTTTTGCTAGTATCGTTTGTTTAAATCTTTTCCAAAATCTTTCTCTCTCTCTCCCTCTCGGTCTCTGTCTCTGTCTGTCTGTCTGTCTGTCTGTCTCTCTCTCTCTCTCTCTCTATATATATATATATATATGTAAATGTGTTCATGTCTATTTATAACGGTTGGTTGGTTGTGTTTTACATCATATCAACCCTTGTAGGTTGTTTAATGCCACATCCTGTTTATACATATATATTAAATATACATGATTTCTAAACGAAATATTTTGTCGGTAACCTTATTTTTAACTAAGGCAGTCCTATCTTGTTTGCATATAATTAATTGGTTTCAAGTATTGCTATATAATTCTAACAATTCAATTCAACCTCAATCAAATGATTAAAGATTTCTATTGAGGTAGAACGATAACAGTGTCTTTTCATGAATAATGGCCCGGGAAACCGGAGTTCAATCACAGGTCGAGTCATATCAAAGACTCAAAAATGGTGCTTGATCCGGGCTTGCTTAACACTCAGCATTATAAGGTATGGATCAAGGGTTGGGTGGGGAATCCAAAAAAAAGGAGATTCGCCCTCCCCAACATCTTGGTGTAGTAGCTATTGAAAACGGAACCTTTGGGTTGCTCTCGACAACGGTCGTCAATTTTACTAATATATATATATTGGTTGTACACAGATCACCACCGTTATAAGCAAAATATTTGTCTAGCGAGTTGACTTCGACGGAACTGTCCATTATATATATATATATATATATATATATATATATATATAATGTACTCTTCCGTCTATCTTTCCAACTATTTTACCCTTAGCTGGTGGGAGAAGAGATGGATTCATGCCTTTCCCAAGAGAAATTTCGCGAAGTGAGACGTAAATAGCCTCATCCACAATTTGATCTCGCTTCGCCGAATTAATTTCTTTACAATGATAACCATTATACCACGTATGTATCTGCACACACCCACACACACACACACACACACACACACACACACACACACACACACACACAACACGCGCGCGTGCGCGTATGCATGCACGCGTGCATATGTATATTTCACTGTCAAATTTTTCCTGCAGGCGAGTAATATAGCACATACAAGTATATGGATAATATTTATAAACTTTATAGAGATAGACGAAATCTTTTTCAGTCGTAGTAACACCTACCTTTGACCAGTCATGCTGATGATGAGCATATAATTTGTCATCAAGTTGTGTGTGATATATAGAAAATTATGGTGTTATTAAAGAATGTTGTGAATTTTTAAATGAGCCATTTCATCACGTGCTGGTTTCATCATGTGCAAATTACTTAAACTGTTGTGCCAGATTAAATGATTGAAAAACAACCGTTTTGGGTAACGTGTAATGAATGTTCAAGAAGAGTGGATGGACTTGAACAGGTTAAGACAATTCGAATTCAAGGCAGGTTTCCAGTTACATTGATCGAGTCTTAGGCAAATCAAAGTAGATATTTTAAGTGGTTTAAGATTCCTTAGCGTAGCTAACTCAGATCTTAGGTTCATTTTAGTTCAGGTATGTTTACATTAACCTAAGACTAGCATCTCTGGTTACTGGAAATTTAACGAATCCTTGTTAGATGAGAAGGATTTTCAAGACCAGCTATGACTGATCTTAAGCGGGACATGTCAGGAACTGTAGTGGCGGGGACATCTGTTATTTAATATTAGACTCTTTGTCACTGTCAACGATTCAATGTAGATTAGTAACTCATAACGTAGTGCGTATGTCCTATCGATGGGGCATGAAAACATTTTGGTGGAACATGTAATATTTTGGTGGGGCTTGTTAGAAACCAACTTAATGGCCTTTTAAGCTTCCTTCACACGAATAGCAGTAAAATTTTGAATATGTCAGATTAAGTATTACAGGGGCATCAGAATTTTAGAAATACAGAAGTGGGGGCATGGACCAAAATCGGTTGGGAGTCACAGATGTAGATAGACTAACAATGCAAAATGAACAAAAATCTAAGGTGCAATTCATTGCAAATGAGTTAGATGCACTATCAGAACACAAACTATTAAGTGTAAAACTATTTTGTTTAATATGGATTGATTCATCTTTAATAGTTCATCTCTAGTTTTTGAAGGACAATTTTTTTCTTTTTTATTATTGGAGTTACAAGTGGGCGATACGTAGATTTTTTGTTATTCGTGCGATTTAATATTTTTAGATTATCAACCAATAAGTTGCCGGGAAAATGCTTTGGACAGTTAAGATACAGCCTTGATCCACATTTGTAGCTTCACACCAATTTGAAATAAAACTTCATAAGCAATCTTCGTCTACCATATTTAATGAGATATGTCTAAAAGGGGAATTTACGACTTAAATATGCATTATATATATATATATATATATATATATATATATATATATATATATATATATATATTGTATATTGTATATTGTATATTTTGCGTTTGGTATTATTAGTAAATCATAAAATGAACATTTTGAATCAGATTAACAAATATATTTAAGTCTTTTAGATTAAAACAGAATAAAACATATATATCAGATAGATAAAATTGAGATTTCTTTCAGTCTGTGTCAATCTGTTTATATCAACATATCAAAGAACGTTCAGGCACACACACCTACGCACACACATACACTGTAAGTTTGTTATAGTTATCTATCTAGTTACCTAGTAATCAATATAAGCATCTTTCTATCAATCAACATATATAATGTGTTTGATATAATCTTGTTTGCTGCTACCGTTACTCAAGGTTTCATGCGTGACTTGATAGGTCATCTTCAGAATTTTTCACACCAGTTTTAATAGGTGATCTTTCACTAGAAAAAAGACTGTTGTAACTTTTTCCCAATCTTTTAAGAACCATTCTTAGCGTGCAAACTAAAACTGGTATCACCATCACCCTCATGTAGCACTGCCATTTTTAGTTCTCTGGCAAAATACAAGTATTGGTTTGTCTCTTCCCTTTTTTTTATTTTCAGTCTGTGATCTGCTGGAACTGCAAAATCTCCTATCATTAATATCTCATTATACATTTTTACTTCAACGTTCTTCTGAGTTACAGCAAGTCTCTTCTCAGTATTCTGGCCGTTCTCAATAATGTAGTAGTTTGGATGGTCTCCACTCGTCCGCCAACTTCCAAGTCCTCCAGTCCCTTTAGTAATCCTTTAGTTACTGTTCCAAACTCACCAATTACAATGGGTATAATTGTCACCCTCATGTTCCATAGTTTTTTTCAATTCCATAGCAAGGTCGAGGTACTTATCATTCTTTTCACATTCTTTCAGTTTTATTCTGTGGTCAACCAGGACAGCAAAGTCGACAATTTTGCAAGTCCTCTTCTTTTTGTTGATTATTATTTGGTCTGGTATTCTGGGCGAGATTATGTGATCCGTGTGTATGTCAAAGTCCCATAGGAGTTTATGTGTGTTATTTTCTAGGACAGGTATTGGGTTGTGTATATACCATTTGTTTGTATGGTCAAATTTCAATTTCTTGTACATTTCCCAGTGGATCACCTTGCCGACCCAATCGTGCCTAGACTTATATTCCTTCTTTGCTAATTTGTCGCATTCGCTTAGTATGTGATTGATGGTTTCATCTCTGTCACCGCATAGTGTACATTTGCTATTTTGTTGCATCTTATCTATTCTCACTTTGATATGATTGGTTCGCATGGTGTTGTTTTGTGCTGCTATTAGGAGAGATTCTGTTTCTCTCTTAAAGTTTCCTTTTCTTAGCCATGTCCAGATTTTGTCGTGTGAGATGTTGTTTATCAGTCGTCTAAAACGTTCATAGAGTTGCTTTCCTTCCAATTTTTGTGTCCAAGTTATTGTCATTCTGTTTTCCATCGTGTTATTATTATCGTTTCTTATGGCTGTAATGAGTCCTCCATCGTGTTTTTGTACAGAGTCTTCGAGTTGTTGTAACGATGCATCAACGCTGTCTTCAATGCTAGAAAGTCCTCTTCTTCCTTCTTTTCTTGAAACATATAATCTGTCAACGTCGTCTCTGGGGTGTAATGCCTTAAGCATTGTCATTAGTTTTCTTGTTCTTTGGTCCATTTGTTCAAGTTCGTCTCTGGTCCACTTGAGAAAGGGTCCGGAATATCTGACGAGTAGTAGTAGGCGACCATAGTCGAGGGTGACCCGAAGGCTCCCTTTTCGATAGCTTACTACACCAAGGTGTAGGGGAGGGCGCTACTCCTTTCCCTGGATTGCTCCACTTTACCCTTGATCCGTACCTTATAATGCTGAGTGTTAAGCAAGGAGGCATCAAGTACCATTTTTTGAGTCTTTGGTATGACTCGACCTGGGATTGAACCCAGGTCTCCCGGGCGATTGGCGAACATTCTGCCAGAGAGTTTTGTGTCGAGTAGTTTTCTAGTTCTCCTGAGATATTCTCTTTGAATTTTGTCTTTCATTTCAACATGTTTGATGGTATCAGCCTCCAAGATGCCCAAGTATTTTTAGGTTTCGTTTTCTGTGAGCATTCTTATCTTGTCTTGATTTAGTAGTTCCATTCCATCAGTTAGATGTCGTTTGCCACTTTTCATTACAAGTATGGCACATTTTTCTATGCTAAATTCCATCCCTATGTCCTGACTGTATACTCTAACTGCGTGTATTAGAGTTTCCAGTCCTTTTTAATTTTTTGCAAATAGTTTGATGTCATCCATGTACATTAGGTGATTGATTTTTTCCTGTGATCTACTAAGTTTGTATACAGCTGTGCATTTTCTGACTTTGTGGTTAAGTGGCATCATGGCAATTATGAATCTCCTATTAATATTATTATTAATATCATTTTACTCCTTTGAGTGCTTTCTACGCCAGCGTTAGCCGATGGTACTATTTACCCAACCCCTCCGCTCGGGCAGGATATGACACAAGGTCAATTTTTAAGCGGAGTTTAACAGGTTTGAATTCAGAGTTTTCCTTCTCCTAGACTAGTTGCCTTACCAAGGCTGAAGAACCTAGTCCGTCCTACTATTTACCCATAGCTGGAGGGAGAATAAGGGGGTTCATACCTTTCCCAAGGGTATTTGCCCGAAAGTGAATATGATAGCGCGACTGGAGTACGAACTCGCGTACTACGATTCCGCAGTTCATCGCTTTAACCATTACACCACGTTAGCCGATGGTAATCAACAGGAGCCTGGATGACAGCAAGTCTCTTCAAGTCTCCAGGGCTCTTCTTAGTATTCTGGACGATCTTAACCTTGTTATAGTTTGGATGGTCTTCACCCATCCTCTTATTTCTAATTGCTCCAGATCTTTTACTAATCCATTTGTGACTGTGCCGAGCACATCAATTACATCGGGTATTACCGTCAAATTCATGTTCCATTGTTTTTTCAGTTTCCTAGCAAGGTCTAGGTACTTACATTTCTTTTCATTTTCCTTCTATTTAGCCGGGTTCTCTTTTTTTTATTGACTATATCTTGGTCTGGTCGTCAGGTCGAAATTAGATCCGTTTGTATCTCAAAATCACAAAAGATTTTGTGTGTCTCATTTTCTAGAACAGATTCCGGGTTGGGCATGTACCATTTGTTCATATAGTCAAATTAAACTTATTGCACAATTACTAGTGGATAACCTTGCACACCCAGTTGTATCTAGTCTTATACTCTTTTTGTGCTAATTTACTGCATTCGCTTATTATGTGATTGATCGTTTCTATCATCACATAAATTTCATTTGCTCTTTTGTTGCGTCCTATCTATTTTTGTTTGGTATAAAATGAACCTTATGGCGCTGTTTTGAGCTGCTGTCAGAAAAGATGCAGTTTCTCTCTTAAGGTTTCTTTTTCTGGCCCAAGTTTTCTCGTATGAGATTTTGCTTGTTTGTCCGTTGAAAAATTTAAAACACTTGTTTTTCTTGATATTTTTCTGGTTATTTTTGATCTATTGATTCTTGTGTTGTCAGTATTGTCCCTTGTGTGACGAGGAAATACGACACCCTCATATATTTGGGTCGTGGGGAAAGAAAGCAACACGCTGAATCGTTAATCTACTATAGTAGTAACCAAGAAAAAAAATAGTGGTAGTGGAAACGCCGTTTCTCTTCAACTCTCCTCTATTAGCATTAGGTGACATGGTCATGAGAGAATCCCACTCCCTATTAACCATGTATGCGTCAGCGTAGAGAGGAAGAGGATCATGATTGGTGCAGAGGAATAAACATCCAAAAAGCCAACACATGGTCATTTTTCAAACTACGGAAAATAAGTAGTTGCTGTTTGTTCATTGGAGAGCGAAGACACATAATTTGGGATACGGAAGAAACCCAGATTCCAAAGTCATGCCGTGCAGAGAACACCGAGAGAAAAGAAAAAGCTTGAAAAAAGGTTTGAATGAAATACTCAAAGCCGAAGTCTTGTCCACGAGGAAAGTAATGATAACTAAGCTTGGTCTTATCTGAAATAAGACGTGCATCTTTCTATCAACGTGTTATGGAAGCCCAATAACGAGAGGAAAAAGAGAAAAGAAAAGACTCTGCAAAATCCCAAGTAATTGGACATAATACTGAAGTATATTTAAATTTCTCTTGCTGTATTCATGCTGACGTGAATAAAAGACAAATTACGGAAGGAAAGAGTAGATTTGATGAGATAGAGGAGAAAAGAAGAGGGAATATTCCTCGATTGATGAACTTGAGATTTTGGATTCGGGCTCTGCCATTAAACCCCAAAGTCTGAAGGAAAGCGGACCTTACCTACCGCGCTGATGAACTGTATTTTCACCTTCTGCCATTTAGAAGAAAGACATTCTCACTCCTGGCTTTTACGTGAATGGTTTCTTGTTTCTTTCTTTTTGTTCAATAAAAGAATATTGATATTTATATCTTGTTGACCCAAACACGACAGTTCAGACTTTTCTTTTGTTGTAGAAGAATTGTACTTGTCGAAGGCCTTGTATTTGAGGGGGAAAGCTAGCCAGCTAGCTGTTTTTGAATTTAAATAACTCACATATAACCCATCGAGTGGCTTTAAAATGTGTTTCAGCTAGGAACTTGGTGATATCTGTAATATTAAATAACGTTGGCAAACCACGGCCCATGTGTGTGCCCTGCTTTAACTGGTGGACTTAGTGGGAATGAACGGCACTCTGCAAGCCCCATGATTTTCTCTGTAGTCTTCTAGTTTTTGTATCGATGTATCAACGCCCTCTTCAATGCTGGTAAGTCCTCTTCCTCCTTCTTTTTTGACACATACAGTCTACGTTATCTCTGAGATGTAAGGCATGAGCTTTGTTTTTGCTGTTTTTGTTGTTGTTGTTGTTCTTCTTCTACTTCTTCTTCTTCTCATTAGTGTTGTTTACGCCTTGAGAGCTTTTCACATCAGCGTTAGCTGATGATTTTTCACTGGACTTTGAGTGACAGCAAGTCTCCTCAAGTTTTCCTTGACTTTTCCCGGTATTTTGGCCAATCATAATAGTGTAGTAGTTTGGATAGTTTCCACCGGTCCTCTTATTTCCTGTTCTTTCAGTCCTTTTAATAATCCTTTGGTGACTGTACCAGGTACTCATTTTTCTTTTCATTTTCTTTCAATTTTATTTTGCAAGTTCTCTTTTTTGTTGTTGACTATAATAAGGTCTTTCTTTTTTCTTCCCATTTCTGTTTTCTAGTTTTTGTCGTTTTTCTATTTGTTCGTTTGGTGGTAGGATTAATTTTACTTGCTCTTTTTAATGTATTTCATTATATATGATATATATATATATATATATATATACACACACACACATATATATATATATAAATATATATATATATATATAGACAGACATAGGGATACATATGTACATACTTTTCTATCCATTTTCTCCTGTCTTTGGGGAAGCTATTTGTCGCTTTAAATTCCACCGCGTATTTCGTTGGTCTCAATGACCTAACTGCTTAATACTCGTCATGAATGAAGAATAAACATACAAACTTGCAAAGTTTTCATTGTTTATCTACGTATATATATATATATATGTGTGTGTATGAGAGAGAGAGAGAGGGGGGGATAGAGTGTTTGTCTTAAGGCAAATGCAATTCCGTGAAGAATGACAAAAGCACACAACCGGAAGTCTCCTTACCGGAAATGACGCCATTAGGTTTAGAGGTCAATACGCATATCTTTCGCTTCATATAAGTGATTTTTGAGAGTGTATTTATTCTATTTATTTTTATTTATGTCTCTGGCAAATCTCAGACGTGACCTCTGCAAAACTCTCAGCCATGGGGCACAAATAGTTACAAAATAACTGCAATGTAAACAGATAAGCACATTCAGAAAATGAGTTACATCAATAAAGAAGCTTTCTGTTAATATTATGAATGTTTTCTCCTTCGACTGAGCGATAACAGTAGGAAGGTGGAATCTGATAAAAGCTTATAAGTCAATGGGCTCATGTGTGTTTTATCAGAAGTTCTCGGAGCGAGAAACAATGTTTTTTATCTCTATTACACACGTCAAGTTAAAGGCCTGGGTAAATAAGAAGCAAGATAAGTGTAAATGAATATCATTTCTCTCCTCCGGCATTTGTTACGTTTACAGAGAAATGAGATAAATTAAAAGACTAACAAGAATAACGCAGAGGATATCTAAAAAGAAAATGTTACAACCCAGATTAAACACATCAGAACTATTTACGTCCAGGTGAAATACAGGTACTTGATATCGCCGAACATGTACGTAATCAAGGACATCTGAAAGTAGGTGTGTAATGACCGTGGCGTCATCGGATGCAGTTTGAGAAAGTGCAAGTGTCATCAAAAATATCTTCAGGAAATTAGAAATATAAACAGAATCTCCTGCTCGGCCACCAAAGATCTAATTACATACCTCTGTTCAAGCCTGGAAGATATGGTCTGATTTGCTGCAATTTTGAACTACTTCTAAAGAAATATTTTTGCTAGAATAAAATAATTTTTGCCATAGACTAAGCTAAGCAATTCATAGTTTAAATTTACGGAAATAATTCTAAAAACAAATTTTACTTTTTAAAAAAATCCCCTGTATATATATATATATATATATATATATATATATATATATATATATATATATATAGTAGCCTGCATAAAGATCAGAACGATGTTAAGAAAAAGTTTAAATGGGAAATGAAATTTAATTTCAAAGCTTCACAAAACATTTTAACGAGGAAAAACAAGGATATAAAAGTAAATTATATAGTTCCAAAATATAAAGCTCAATAAACTTATTTTGTTAAAGTTATAAGAATAGGAGAATAATATTTGAAAAAAATAGATGATCAAAAACTTAAGAACGATTCACAAAATTATGCTATTATAATGGATATATCATATTTAAATGAAAATAGCCTTCATAATTCATTAGTACTTGATGTGTAGACCTTTACTTTCAATAACAGCTTGACATATTTTGCTGCATGAGCGAATTAATGTCTTTGCATTTATGAACGGATATTTCTCCCATTCAAATAAGTCCATAGTTCTTCGATGTTTCTTGGATTATTTTCCCTAGCTTTTTCATTTCGTAACTTCCAAACATTCATGTTAAGGCTTCGAACAGGCCACTCCATAATAATAACATTCTCCTCAGAAAGAAATTTCTTAACAGACTCCACTAAGTGATACGGAGCGTTATCTTGCATAAATAAAGCTGGTTGGTTAATTGCAGTTCTCAAATTATGTAGAACAAATTTCTTCAATATCTCTTTATATACTGTTAGGTTAGCTTTACCGCATAGCCTGTCAAGAGGTCCTGTACCAGCAACAGAAACCATGCCTAACAACATCGCACTTCCTTCTCTAATTTTAACGCTGCTTTTAGTGCACTGAGGCGAATATCGTTCCGTAGTACTGTGTCGAACGAACTTTTTCCCGTCACTACCGAACAGGTTAAACTTTTACTCATCGCTGTTCTTCAGTCTATATGACGTGTTCAGTGGCAAATTTCAATCAGTTCATTTTTTCCTTTTTAGAAATGTAAAACTTCGTAGAAGCTACTCGACTGTTAAATTTATTTCATTAAATCTTTGGGGAAATAGAGTGCCTTGATATTTTAATGCCAAGGTAAGTATTAGCTCTTTTAGTGATTGTGATTGCTGTCGCAAATCGATCCTTTTTTATTCATTACTAATCCATTTGTCTTCCCTCGCAGTTGTTTTCCTTGGCATTCTTGGTGGTTTCTTGGCTTTACATGACACAGTTTCTTCAAGTTTTCTTAAAATACTATGAATAACACTTTTAGATTTCCCCACAGTCTTTGAAATATTCCCAATCGAGAGTTTATCTTTATAACGTAACTTGAAAAACAGTTTTCTCAGTTCCAGTGATGTCAGATATTTTCGCCATGTTTACAATGCAAGTGCCTGTGTAATATAGTAAATTACCCTATTTTATCTTCAAACCCTAAAGATGTTTAGATAATACAAAATGATTATTAGATTTTACGGATTTATTTAACCGTTCTGATATTTTTGATCATCTTTTTTCGAATGTTATATAATTATTCTTATAACTTTATCAAAATAATTGTATTGTGCTTTATATTTTGTAATTACATATTTTACCTTTATATCCTTATTTTTCCTGATAAAATGTTCTATGAAGGTTTAAAATAAAAAGTTATTTCACGTTTAGACTTTTTCTTAACATCGTTCTGATCTTTATGCTCGCTACTGTATGTTCAGCAAACTTTTTCTTTGATTTGTTTTGTTAAATATGACATTAAAAATTGTTTATTTAGGTTTTCATTTTGTAGGGGAACTTTTTTAAAATTTAGATTTTCCTTTTGGTGAGTGAGATGCTGTGAATATGAATCAAAACTGAATAAAAACTGTCCCCAATCATTTTAGTTGCATTTCGAGTACTTTCGATGATCGTAGATCCTTATTTATATACATAATTCTACTGCAATACATAAATAATCTCGTCCAGTCATTTGTGACGAGTAATACGGTCTGTAATATTATATATTCGTTTCCTTTCGCGTGATAGGAAATCATGAAGAAAAAGATGAAAAAAGTAAAAACCAAAAAATCAGAAAGAAACTTTATATATGAAAGTCCATTTTATCAATGCGAAGATGCTGTACTTTCCTGCATAACAGAAATGGCACTTATCGCCGTGACGAACGTTCGAATCCAGGAAGTTTTCATATGCCGTTTGCCTTGAAACTGACAAGTTAAAAACAGTTTTTATATGAAATGTTTACTATCCTATTTTATTCTTATTAGTAATCTGCTAATCAAACTGGAAACAAACACACACACACACACACACACAAACACACACACACACACACACACACATATATATATATATATATAAACATACATAGATATGTGTATACATATACACAGAAGACAAAAACTATGTAAAAAGATTACCAATAAATTTAAAACCACATTGCCTCACATACACAAAAAAAAAATCCCAAGAGACACTCACACAGAAGATGGACTGCGGAATCGTAGTAAGCGAGTTCGAACTCCCGGCGCGCAATTATATTCGCTTTTGGTCAAATACCTTTGGGAAAGGTATGAACCCTTTATCCTCCCGGCTATGGGTTAAATTGTACCACTACTGTTCAATAAGAATGGTTTTGGCATTAAATAACATACAAATATTGATATACTATTTAACAAAGAAACCAAATCAAGACTGACAATCTGTAAACCAAAAAGTAAGCCTCATTTCTTACTTAATGCATTCTCTTGAACGAATTTTTGGACATAAATAATATTGCTGAAATACTCAAGTCCCCTTATTCCTCTGATTTGAGGGCATGTGACAATATAGGAACCGTAGGTAGGTTTCATTACACCAATACCTTCTAAATGTACGTTCTATTGAACGATCCAGAGTATATGGTGACAAAATTGGTGAAAATCTCTCCTACCTGATCTGGTCCATTTACAGAAAACCAGTGATGATAACAAAACTTAAGCTAAACACTTGCTTGAAAATTTAACAAGTGTAAAGGTTATTTGTTTATCGATTTCCCTGTTGCTTCTTTTCGAAACAAGATTGACGCTCGACGGTATTCAAGGCAAATCTGAAATGTCCCGGGAGGTTCTTGGGTTATCGTTAGTTTTGTCACGGAAAAACTGTATAACTTTTGCTCGATTCTCGTGTCCAGAACTTCTTTCGCCGGCTGCAATATTGTCTCTGTCTTTCTTGCCACAGTATGAAAATCACGGATCTTGCACCCTAACAATCTCCTATTCTGAAGATCTGGAACTCTTTTAATTTCATTCTCTGTCAATCTCGAACTCAAGCAGTAGTTTTAGCAGTCTCCTGATCTTCAATCAGTTTTTAGGGATTTTCGGATTTTTTTTGTAAAGAATCAATTCTTACTCCAGTTTTTTTTTTATTGTTTGCCGCCACTTATTCTTCATCGGACAAATAAAATAATGCCTCTTTTGTTACAATCCGATCAGGGGAAATTTTTGGAAGCAAAAGTTTTGGTAACTTTTTTCGTTGTCAACATCAAAATCTTCTTCTGCCAAAGTTCTTAATGGATTAAGCACTTTGAATGATTCATTGATTTACTTATGTGACATTTAGCCATGGCGAATGAACTTGCCACGGGCGAGGTTTCATTGACAGTTAATGTCAACAACACCTGCGTCAACCGATTATGACTTTTAAATTTTTTCTTAGAATTGAATTTTTCGATTTATTTGATCGTTTATAATAGCAAAAGTTTTTCTACTCGACCCTTTAAAAGTATTGTACTTTTTTATCAAATATAATAAATTCTAACTACGAAGGAAAAACTTGCGATCTAACATCAAATTATTTCATACACTCCAATTCCTCACACAATATCTAGTGTCATAGGGATCTCACGTAGTAGAATGGTTAACGAGGAAGGTTCTCAGACCATTGTTAGCGAGGTTGAATATCACTAGGTTCCCCATACTTCTTACCATATGAAAAACTAACATAAGCTAAGGAATTGATTTCCTGTTTCCAAAAATGAAAACCCCTCGGCTTGGTCGCCATTTGAAAACAATTAAGATCATATGAAAGGCCATTACAAACTAATATTAGATAGTTACATTCAAAGACTTCAAACTGTTTCCAAGAGTGGGGACAAACGTCTTTATTACTGTTTGTACCTTATTATTGATTACAGAAGCCTTTAATCACAACACTCCAAATAGATACCCTCTGCGTTATTATTATCAGGTTATTATTTAGAGAGTTTTTCACACCAGCGTTCGCTGATGGTTTTCAACTGGAGTCTGAGTGACAGCGAGTCTCTTCAAGTCTCCAGGACTCTTCTCAGTATTCTGGTCGGTCTCAACAATGTTTTAGTTTTGATGGTTTCCCCTCATCTTGTTATTTCCAAGTCCTCCAGTCCTTGAATTTCCTACGATTAACTAAATTTGTATTATTATTATTATTATTATTGTTGTCACTTTTTATTATAGAACTAACTCGGGGTAAATATGATTACCATTATGATTACCATTATTTCATCAATAGTTTTGTTATATCTTATTATTGTTGAATTTTATCACAACTCTCCTTGTCAATAAAGTTTTCATAATTGCAGTTATTTGTTTTTCGTTTTATACTTAAGCTTCAATTTAGAATCGAAGTGACTGAAGAGATTTAGCCGACGTCCGGGAATGTTTTAATAAATAATCTATTTATGAGTAACAGCAACTAAGATCATTGGTAGGAGGGATCGATCTCACAGCAGTAATAGACTAGCTCTCGAACCACTGCTTCATGATGAGGTTCCTCATAATTGTATGGGTATACGTGGCCTTGTACAAAAAAAAAAAAAAAATTGTAAAACACATATGTATTTCTAACATAAGTACTCTCTTTGTCCATGTACTTAACCGAACGTGACACAGTAGATAACAGAGATTAAAGTTCATACCATAATGACTTCCAGTCGATTTTCTGCTCATAACTTATTGATCCAATATCTTCACTTTTTCTTTGTGAACGCGTATGTATTTTCATTACGTACCTTTAGAAGGAAAAAAAGGTAGCTTTCGTTGATATTCAAGCTCACAACCTTTTTCCAAAGGAGGTTCCTATTTCAAGTAGCAACGCTTTTAAATTTAGACTTCGAAAGCTACGACGTGGTTATTTTTCATCATTTTATATACAGGAAAAAATTTTAAAGGGAGAAAAAAATTTTAACCATGAATTTTTTGTTTTTGTGTTTGCAATTAAACCCTACCCGAGCTACAGGAAGTAAGAATTTCTTTTTTTGGCGGCGGGTGAAACTAAGACACTGAAAACGCTTAGTGCTATCTAAAACAAGATTATACATTCTCTACAGAAGAGTTTCAATTTATGCAGCCGTATCAAAAAAAGAGAAAAGCAACTCTTATTAATCCACGGTCGGCTATCCGTCCAAAACAGGCTGTCCTTATTTTTATTTCCTCGTCACATTTTCTTTCTCTTAATCTCACTCTATCTCCCCCAACACCAATATACATTGAGAGATAGAGAGAAGAAGAGGGAGATTTAAGTGAGTGTGGATGTATAACAGAAAGAGAGAGAAATTGAAAAGTGAAAGCAAAGAAGAGATTACAATACACGCACGCATGCACCGCCACACCAGCCCAAAATATATATGTATACATTGATATAAATAGAGAGAGAACAAATATACCTATATATATACATATATATATATATATATATATATATATATATATATATATATTCTGTGTGTGTGTGGGTGTTTGTGTGTGTGTGTGTGTATTTTTGTGTGAGGGGTTTAATGCCGAGCAAACTAAGCTAGTAAATCATTGCTTGTGTGTTTGGATTCCTTTAGGTGCTTCTTAATTCAGACCTTGTGCCATAACCAAGCTTTTTAAGTAATTATATATACGTGTGTTTGTATTCACACACACACACACACACACACACACACACACACACACACATATATATATATATATATATATATATATATATATATATGTGTGTGTGTGTGTGTGTGTTCCTTACTATTTACTGGTGGTCTTTTGACTGGACCATAACTAATGGAAAACACCAAAGTTATGACACAAAAACTGACTTTGATCTTCTCCTAGTCCCAAAATCTGCAAATTCTTCCTCATTTGTTCGGGAGCTCGGGTAGGGGAAGTTGGGTCAGGGCTAAGGGATTGTAGGTACAAGTGAGGTCGTGGGAATATCTTGGTTACCCAAAGTAGTCCTTGCGGAGTGCTTTCATGTATAATATGTGTGAGGCGTTCTGGCCTTGTGTGCATTCTCGCTTGATCGCCAGTCGTGTTATTTATATAGAGAACAGACAAACTAATTCACCCAACGAACTATCACGACTCTGTGCAGCTTTTCGCCTTTCCACCATTGTATCCATCTTTTGACACCCACCAACATAAAGAAAAATATTATTAGATGTATATTACAGAGACTTTTTACTTTCTTTTTTATAGCTTCCATAATGATCCCATTTGTAGATACTAAGTTTCTAAATATTTACAAATAACTGTTTCTTGATTTTCATGGAATTAAAAAAAAACAATATTGTGATTACATTCTTGTAAAAATTTTATATATACATATATGCATAGGTGATTAGGTATTATTCCTTACTAAGCTCTTCAGCATTGAAATATTGCCACCAAAAATATTTTATGATACAAAAATAACTACTCTTCCTATATCTATTTAATCTACTTCTAGAATCGTGGCAGTTTTCAGTTCGATACAGTTTCAGTTCTGGTAGTAAGTATCTAATTTGATTTGATTCCATACCATTCCATGAGATATGATAAAATTTTTGCATCAATGATTTAGAAGGAAATATCTTTATTAAGAAAATATTATAGCTTTAGTTATTTATGGGCAATGCTATATATATATATATATATATATATATATGTGTGTGTGTGTGTGTGTGTGTGTGTGTGTGTGTTGATTTTATAGTTTATATTTATGAATAAAAAGTGCTTAATATCAGTTATAGATCCTATTTATCAAAGTTAGGATGGCGTAGACATAGAGTCAATGCAGCTTGGTAATAATCAGTTTCTCACCAATTTAATCATCAATCATAGGTTAGAAACTGCATGTTAAAGCCCCGCTAACTCCAATCATTCGACGATAGCGATGAATATGAAACTCTCTCAGCCTCAAGAAAATAATGTATTCTAGTTTCTTGCAACCCCCACCACATTTTCACGGTTAAATTGTTTTTTCAAAATATCCTGTTATTCGCTTAGACATGACCTTTAAATTTATTGCCATATATAAGCATAGATATCCCTCTATTCTCTTTAAGCTGGAGGCATGGCTGACATAATTGGTATTTTCGAAGAAATGGACTCAATGAACTAAGTTCAGATGAGAATTCTGCTTGAAATAATTCTAAAAATGTTTTTTTTCTATTTGTCAGTTCTATTTACAATATTTAACGATGCATATGCTAAAGCAGTAACACTTATTCAAACCCGAATATTCCGTCGACTATCAAAAAAGGCCTTTTTGAACAGTGATTGATATAAAGATATTTTCAGCACTTTTTCTATTTGAAATAACTGAAAATGAAAAAAAAAAAAAACTTCTGATGACAATTTGGATATCAACATAAAACACCAAGAGAGAATGAATGAGCAATTTGAAGTGCACTTTGAGGACATAGAGAAAATGTAGACTTAACTGGATTGTTATGCCATTTTATTTAGAAGTATAAAATGAAACTTATCTTCAAGCTGAAACCGTTGAACTGTCAGTGGATCAGGAAGCTAAATTATTGTTCAAGCATTTAACCCTCAATAACTTCTAGAGCAATGTAAACGTTATCAAAAACTTTCCTCAACATTCTGCAGAAGGAAACCCTTTTTTACTCGCATTATGTTCCTTTATGGTTGAAGCTGGATTTAGCCATGCAAATTCAGATCTAACAAAGCAAAGGGACAAACTGTACATCGAAGAGTGTCATGAATTATGATTAAAACTCTCTATTGAAAAACAAATATCAATGTTTGTCTCAAAGATAATCAACCAAATTCCTTACATTAAAAAGGTCAGATGTTAAAAATGAAGTTGGTTGATTAAACTTTGTATCATTATCTTACTGAAATTGAGTATGTCTTAATTTAATTAGTCTAACTTTAGCTGTGTCTGACACATTTTTAATAACCAAAAATTGTTTAACGTTCTATAAAAGGTCTGCAATTACTAGGAGATAAAAAAAAGTTGGCGACCCCGCTGGTAAACAATGGTGTCGGCTGATTTTACAGATTTCTACGAAAAAAAAAATAGCTAAACATTTGACAAAATGTCACCTGCTCCTTGTTTTGTATTTTGTCATTTGCAAAGAAAGAACAAAAAGAAAAAGATCAAAATTATTTTTTGCATTTGCCCTTTCGCATTTTAGTTACAATATTTAGATGTATTTTGCTGACTATTTTAAGAGAATTGATTAATTACAGTTCTTTTAGAACCATAAAACCAGCAAATGAGGTAGAGAACGCATATGAAAATATTACGGTCAACTTTTAATTTCTTATGTTGATATATATATATATATATATATATATATATATATATATATGTATTTATGTATATATGTATATATGTGTGTATGTGTGTGTGTGTGTGTGTGTGCGTTTGAATGTGTGCAAAAGAAAAAAAATCGATACATAAACATCATTGTTACTAAAAATTTTCCTTATGTTTGTCACTTTAACCGAGCAAAGATCATAGCAAGAATTGTGATTGAGCAATGCAAACAAAGTATCTTAGAAAATAAGCCAATTTTCGTTACAATTTTCAAGTGAATGGTAATTTGTGGCGTTTACGTTCGCACTGAAAGATATTTTTGATCATTGACATTCTCAATGTAAAAGGTAATAAGATTCATCCTGCGCCTTTGTTACAACGAGAACTCATTTGGTTCACAGGTAGTATGAGAGAGAGAGAGAGAGAGAGAGAGAGAGAGAGAGAGAGAGAGAGAGAGAGAGAGAGAGATACTCATACATAAACAACACCTACAATATCCTTCAATCGATCAATCGATATAATCTAAAGCGCTTAGGAGCAAAATCTAGGGTAACTTATCAATCAGTTGGACACTGATACAAAGAAACTAGCACGAAATCAACAGGAAAAACAAGATCATAAAAAAGAAATTCCCGTTATCTTTAATCAAACTCATATATATATATATATATATATATATATATATATATATATATATATATATATATATATATATATATATATATATAATTTTGATCGAATCCTCTAATTATAATGACAGTTTTTAAGATAACAAATTACGACAGCAACGTAGCTATGATGCCAACCGTGGCGTCGCTTTTTCTTAATTGGCTAACACATATTTTTCTCTTTTTGTTCTTCTTTTTTCCCCTCTTTAATAAGAATGCATTGTTTTCTTTTTTAAGTTTCATTGCTAGATCTCTTTGAACGAAGAGTAAAATTTTTATAACAATTTATTTACTTCAATTCTTTTGGATTCTCATTACATCTAAACAAGACAATTGTATAACTCCTTTATTTTGTTTCTCAGTTGAACTGATTTTTTAAAAAGATTATAGAAATTTTGAATCAAAGATATCGATTGCCAAGTGAAGTAAGAACACGAAAAAGAAAGATTTAAAAAAATAATCCACCCACCAACAAAACACCGAAAAGGAATTTATGCAGATTTCTCATATATTTAACAAAGAAATGCAAATAAACAAGAAAATAATTTCGTCATAAATAAAACAAATAAATAATTTTCGTTGGACGTGTATGTAATAAAATGATAGAAATGATGAAGAGTTTATCAACTTTAAATGATATGATTAAATGCAAAAGTAATTTGATAAATAGTTTAGTTTCTTCTCATGATGCCATTTCACTCTTCGTGATTCATTTGATTGTAAAAATTGTGGAATATAATATTATATTCCAAAAATGGTGACTTTTGCAACGACCAATATATATATATATATATATATATATATATATATATATATATATATATATATATATATATATATATTCTTTGTTTTGTTTCGAACTGTTATCTTAATTCATCAGAAAGATTTGGTTCCTTTAGGCATGTAAATCAAGCTGAAATCTTTCAGGGTCAGTCAACTTGCTCAACACGTATATTTTAACTTTGTTCTAAATTGTCTTGTGAACACAGAATGTCGATTAAAAAACAAAGTGTGAGCTGGATGGTTGGTAATTGAACTGACGACACAACATATCAACACGTGGCAACAGTCTTGACATTAAAAGGTTCAACTCTCTTCCTATAACGATGCTGTTGTAACAACTATTAACGCCTTAACAACTTTGATGGAAAGAAGATAGTGCACGATAAATAGTGAAAACAGATAATAGAAACAGCATTTGTTTCCTTCTTTATCATTTGGGGAAATGGCTCAGTGATTTGTTTTTGAACTAATTTCAGTAGATTAGAGTTCAAATTCCAGGAGAGAAGTGCTTCAGGATTTTTTTTTCTTAAATAAAGAATTAAAATTCATCTAATAATAGAAGTTCTAGTAGAAATTTAGAAACCTCTTTGTTGAATGATGAATCTACAAGTTTTGATGTTTTTAAAGAATTTTCTGTTATAAAAACTCTGACTCCATGGTGAAATGGGTAGTGGGCTAGGCTCGGATAAATTAATTTTGAGTCCAATCCTCGTGGTTATGTGCTTATTGGAGAGGTAAGTAAAACGAGAGGCTTTAAAGTTAAAACGTTGTTCTTAATTTTAAAAAAATAGATAGATAGATAGATAGATAGATAGATAAAAATATATAATAGCAAAAAATTGAATTCTCATCAAAGAGACAATAACTTATAATCAGTCGGAAACCATGCAGCAGTAAGATATAATTAATTGTATAGTATTCAAATTTCCAGACTTTAAAAAATTATTTTACTAAAATAATTATTCGCATTTAATTGAATATTACGAAATGTAGTTCCTCAATGTGAATGTTTAAGGTGATTATACTGCGTTATTATGGCTCGAATTAAAAATTAAATCAATGATCGTCTTTGGTGTTGCCTATTTAAATATTTTTCCAAATCCTTGTTAACTTTTCCCCTGCAGAACATTAAGACAATAAATAATAAATATACTTGGTAAATTCCTTTTATATCATCTGGTTAAAATTTTTATGACAATTATTGTTTGTAACTAACCAGTATACGTTTTGAATTGACAACAAATATAGCAAAAATAATTCGCTAGTATTTCATGACGTAGACAGTTACTTTGGCTGACACACACGCGCATGAAAATGGAGACCTTTGCGCCACCTAATATATATCAAAGCACTATTCTCAGAACGAAACATATCAATTTAATTTTTCTTATTGTCTTTGTTTTCACACACATCCACACACACACACACACACACACATATATATATATTCTTATATTTATATATATATATCATCATCATCATCATCATGTCATGCCGCTAGCATTGATATCTCTGACCTTCTCTCGACACTTTTCCCTATCGTTCATCACCTCTGGCAGGTCTTCAGGGCTACATACCGTATCCTCACATAGCTGCTGTATGTATGTTCGAACTGATCGTCCTGCTTTTGCTCAGTCATATGTGGGGTTCCATAGGAGTACATCACATATGAGCTCATCTCTGCTTCTCCAGCAGTGTCCTGCGTGTCTGGTTCGTCTAACTTGGATAGTTTTCGTGATGGAAGGCAGGTGGCCGTATAGTTGGTGCTTTGTGGGGTGTTGCCTCCAGGACTTATTCAATATTGCTCGCAACATTCTTGTGTAATTGCCATCTAGCTTCTTCTTCAGCTGTTTTGTGAGCGTCCAAGTGGTGCATCCATACAGCAGTATCGACACGACCGCTGCCTGAAAGAAACTGCGTTTAATTTTATCGGTCAGGTTTGATTTCCATATGATCGATAGCTTATCGATAGCTGTCCATGCCTTCGTTAGCCGCGTGTCGATGTCTTTTTCGGTTGAAGAGACACTGCTTCCTAGGTAGGTGAATTTGTGTGCCAGTTTCAGGGAGGTTCCCTCTAGTGTGGAAATGTCGCCTTCTTGATTAAAGAACTGTTTCGATATTTGTGAACATCAGGAGATTTGTCTAAATGCAACGAGGGTCTACATACACAGGGTGTGATGGGTAAATTGCCACCATTTGAAATCATTGATTTCGCACATTTTCAAAACTATAGTCAGTTGGGCGATGTATGCGAGAAAAACAGTAACATGACACTATTCAATCCTCCAAAAATTTGAAAATGGCATGTTGTACAGCTTAGCATTTCTCACTGAAACCTCAATACGAAGATTTCAGAATGTTTGTGTATCAATCTGAGGACAGATTTATATTTATATTTATCAAAATCAAACATATAGTCACATCATGGTGTTTAAAGTGGCCATTGGCGATAATGGGGTTATGCCTCTATTCATCTCCCAACATGACCTCAAATTCAACATTGAGGTTTACATCAAGTGATTTTAGGAGGTAGTGCCTACCTGGAGCAATAGAGTACCAGCTGGAAGACGGTGCCTTGACAAACATGCAGGAGAGCCCACTGCGGATGAGAGAAAATTTCTTCTGTGACCACACCACCTGTAACACCTGGCCGCCTAATTCCCTACATTTCAATCCCCTTGATTATTATATGTTGGTTGACCAAGAAACCAACAAAACTCTGTACAACACCATGGAAGAACTAAAGACAAGGAAAACGGCAGCATTTAGCAATTTAAACCAAGGCCTTGGTTGAAGTCAATGGCGGTTTCTTTAAATAAATTTAATCTATACTATTTCACGATATTTTCATGTAATTTTGATAAATTTATCTGACAGAGAGGTCAGTGTTGTTTCATTTATGCATAATTTAGACGACATTTCCCGCATCCCACTTAATGTATCAATGTATCTGTGATTGTATGTGTATGTGTTTGAGGTACATTATTGAATAATAGGTTTCCATTTTTTATAGAGATTGCATAAAGATAAATAGGCAAATATTGAAGAATTCAAAAAATTCTTGAACAGAGACTCTTCAGAGAAGATCGAACTCTCAGCAGTCTAAACTTTAAGTGACAATTCTTTTAACCATTTCTCCATGGAACTCATCTTAGTATAAGGCAGTTAGAAAATAATTACAAATATTAGTTTCGCTTGATGCAGTGTTACATTATTTGGATTCCCAGTGAGGATCAAATTCCCTAGATCCGAGAATAGTTCGTGAAACGAGTTGGGAAACCATTGATTTACGGAAGTCACTCAGTCTGTAGGTTAGCGGCTTTTAATATTTATAATAAGTTTTCAACGTTTAAGAAGGTGACATCATATAAAAGCAAACTGGGTAATTAGCACGGTATATATTGAGGTATCGGCTATTTTGTGTGCGTCTATGTAACCAAACCCAGCACAAATAGCACCAGAGTGTAGAAAGATTATTATGAGAGTAATACACATAGAATGTTCTAATTTAGAGTATAAAGCAATTTCTACTTCAACTTGCTCGTGAATAATAATCTTGGGTGGACATTTACCCTAAACATCCTTTTTAATCATCCAAATTTTCCGTAAAGCGTGAAGAATCCGTTACTCGTTACTAAATTTAAAAAATCATCACAGGTCACTGTTACAATGCTTTACAAAGCTTTATTATATATACATATAAGAGGAATAAACAAATCGTTTAAAAATACCTTTTATAGATTAAAAAAAACCCTGCTCAATTTCTATTAGTAAACCGAATGAAACCTTCAATAAATGAATTTTACTCACACTTCTACTGTCAGATTTTATTCTGCAAATCAAATCAATGTTAACACAATGAAATTTTTGTTTACCAACTGACATTGGTAAAATCGGATGTAATATATATGGATAATATATATTTAACAATCTAAGTTACGGCACACGTCTGATAGTATAGGGTGACCAGTAAAAACTGAACTTACTAACAATGGTCGGCTCATCCACCTCGCTAACCATTTCACCTCGGAAAGTATCCATTTCAAATAGATTATAGATGGTCCTGTCTATCCTTATTAAAGAAAATATTAATAACAAATTTTTGTAGACTTACCAGTTTTCACAAGTAAACAAAGTTTAACATAAATTCATAGTTATAAATTAATTAAAAACATATAAGCTACAGAAACTTGAACTAGATCAACTTCAGATACGAAAATGCATAATTATTTACGGCCACTTCGCATTCTCAAAACATTCACCAATCATTCATGCTTATCATTACTTCACAAACGTTTCTGCTGGTATTTGTTTTAGAATGCAAATTACAAGATCATTTCATTATTACACTGGTTTACAAAAATGAATTTTTGGTCTGAAGCAAGAATGGTAATTGGTGTTTTTTTGTTAATTTGGGTGTGCTGAATTCAAATTTATAAATAGTTTTGCTCTATCACCTCTAGTTTTCTGGCTTTTAAATAGTCTCATTTTAGTATAAACAGAGAATATATGTGCATATTTCAAGAGTTGCAGCAGCTTATAACAGATAAAACAGGATAGATAAAGAACACTGATTGAATCAATATACTTGGATGACACAATTACACAATTCATAGTACCACAGACAGTCAAAAGTGTGTTTTCTTAGAAGATCTGGTGTATTTTCCCCCCGGGATGTCACGCAAGAGCATCCAGCAGAAGTCTCCCATCATGCCGGGGTTCCATTTGCCTTGATAGTTGCTCTCCGTCTTCGTAATGTCTTGGTGGAATCTTTCTCCATGCTCATCACTCACTGCTCCAAGGTTTGGCGGGAAGAAGTTGAGGTGGGAATGGAGAAAATGAATCTTGAGTGACATTTGGCACCCCATATCCTCGTAAGACTTTAGCAACTTCTCAATAATAATCTGGTACGCGTGTGTTACAAAGGAAGCCACTACAGACTAAATTGAATGCTTCCCATGCTCTCAGTTCCTTTAAGTTAAGAAGCTCCTCAAAATCAGTATCCTTCAGCACTTCTCGGATCTGAAGTCCGACAAAATGCCCTCTTTGAGCTTAGCAGCACTAAGACTTGGGAACACAGTAGACAAGTGTTGGGAGGCAGCACCATTTTTGCGCAACGCCTTCACGAAATTCTTCATCAAACCAAGCTTGATATGAAGAGGAGGAAGAAGCACCTTATTCATACCCACCAGAGGATTCTCCTTGAGGCTGTGTTCGCCAGGAACAAAAGTTCGTCTAGACCCCCAGTCTTTCTGCTTGTAATGCTGGGATACAGCTCGACTATCCCAGAGACAGAGAAAACAACAGTACTTTGTGAAGCCCGCTTGCATACCCATAAGAAGACCAATGACCTTGAGGACCCCACACAGACTCCATTGGTATTCGCTGTACTTAATAACTTCTAAAAGAATCTCCATATTGTCATAGGACTCCTTTAGAAGGACAGAGTGTGCGATGGGAATGCTGGGATATTTATTCCCGTTGTACAGAAGAACACCCTTGACACTTCGCTAGGAAGAGTCTATGAAAAGACGCCAGTCTGAAGGATTATGTGGCAAACCAAGGGACGTAAACAAGCCAGGTATGTTTGTGCAGTAGCACAACTTGTTTTCCGTGTCGAAAAAGGAAGCAAGGTCTTTGTTCCGATTCCTGAAACTGGTGATCCTTACATCTTCCTGAACTAGATTCCACTGTTTAAGCCGAGAAGCTAAGAGCTCTGTCTGCTGTTTTGACAGATACTTTTGTGCTTGCCTGAATTTCTTTGTAAACCAGTATTATTTCTTCAACATTGAATTATTCAATATTTTCCTCAAAGCTAGGAATAATTATTACATTGATTTGAATAATTTAATCTAGTTTGTTTAAGGGATATTTTATAATGCTAGAATATTCACCTATTAAAACGTTTTGCGTTTTATCTATTTTTTAGATTATTTATCGCAAAATAAAAATAAAAAAACTTAAGTGAACATTCTCTAAGTGTTTCAAAAATTTTGCCAGGGTTATTAGTAATAGTAATCTTAGATGAAATATTTTCACAATTATTTCTTGGAATCCAATTTTTATCGAAGACCTTATCAGTGTCATAGTAATCGTAAACTTATCTGTGAAAATGATGCATTAATCTCACGTTTACACATCCAAATTAAAATAAATATAAACGCCCGTTCTGTAACATGACTCCTTTTACAATGTTTCCACAGCCTGTATCTTTCTTTTAAGTCATTCCCACTTCCAAAAGTTGTCAAAAATGTCTCCTTTCTTCCAAACATTTTCACCTTTTTATTCCTTTTCGTAGAATTCCTTATCACAAAATATCGGTGGTAACATTACATTTTTTCTTCTTTCAAAACGATGACTATTCACTCTTACACCTTATACAAACACAACCCATCCTGTCATCTAGTTATCCAACAAATACGACGCCATTTTTCATCTTTTCCTTTTTTTTCCTTTTCATCTCTTTTCTAGTCTTTCAAGATTTGTCAGTTATCCTCCCACGATATTTAAGAGACCAGATGTTATAATCATTAACACCTCCGCTTATGAACGAGTTTAAAAACTATTTTATATTTTGGGTAATGACCACCGAAAGTGGCCATTAAACTCGTGTCAAATTATTTTCTTTTTAAAGACCATAGATTATAATTATTCGGAAGAATCTCACTAGAAACTAGCGAAGCACTACTCTTCGTGAAGGGCCAAATCAGAAGGTAAACTATGAATACACAGTACGCCCAAAGATAAGTAGCATTTCAAATAAAAGAACTAATACCAGGGCTTTATTATTTCACGTGGAACATGATACAATCAAAATATACATTATTAGGCATTATCATTTACCAGATTCCACAGCACGGAAAGTCATGAATGCATATATTTTCTCTTCTTGTTATATGTAATAGTAGGGAATACCGGGTTCATTAGCCTTGGTAAAGTAACCAGTCTAGTATAAAGAAAACTTTAAATTCAAACCAGCATAGATTGGTTTATGAATATAACACCAAGTGATATTATTTTATACATGTAGGCGAATGTTAGGAAGTTTGAGCTGATAGTTCATCAGAAACCTAATTGAAATGCAGTAATTTTACGCTATCAGATGAAATGAGTTTTACTGCATAGCCGACACAAAGTCACTATTTTTATTGAAATTTAAGCAGAAACAAAAAGCACTCATCGAGTTATTGAACCCCAAAAATGTGTACTGCTGTCGACACACCCGCAAGGCTTAGGAATGCGTAAAACGACATAACACTTGATGAGAATAATGCGCCCAGAGAAGTGAAGCAATAAAGCGATAGTGAAGCAAATGTTGAAAGGCAGCCACTACATTAAGAATTTTTTTCTAAGTGGATTTGATGAGTTTAAAGGTGACACAGAGCACCGTCACAAATAGAGACCAAATCTAAATGGCTTCGTATTGTTAAGAAAGAGTTAATCTACCCATGTAGATAAATACATTTGTCTTATTTGCTAAATAACTATTTATGATCCACAAGCCGTTTTTTTTCGAAACAATCTTCGAATATCAGAATGTATACTCACTTTGCTTAAAGTAAGTTTAGTGTAAAATATGTCATAGTCGTCAACGGTCTTCATGAATCATTTTCAATCTCTGAAACTGACCACCTCAACCATAAGGCAAATATATCAAAATGAGGACCTTATCTGCATTTCGTTTTTAGTTCGCATTTCACATCGGCCGTCACTTGTTGTGATGTCACAAGCTGTGTGGAAAGAGGCGCTTGTAATAGGCACACAATTGACCCAAATGACGATTACAGGAAGGAAAAGACGCATTTACTGTCGACAAATGCTTAGCAGATGGAAAGTCAAAGGAAAAACACAATATGTGAGTAGACGCAAACATGTACAAGAGAGTCGAGAAGCAAGATGACTATTTCTTTTGCTTTGATTGGCAAATTAGAAATGTAATAAGCATTCTCCTACGCAGTAAAAGCTCAGCACAAATAGAAGAGACAGATGAACATAGTAAAAGATATATATATATATATATATAGAGAGAGAGAGAGAGAGATGTATATATATATATATATATAGAGAGAGAGAGAGTGAGAGAGAGAATAAGGGGAGATACGAAAAAGATATGTTGAAATGATAGACACACAAATGCTGAATGCAAAAATATACCGAGAGAGAGAGAGAGAGAGAGAGAGAGAGAGAGAGAGAGAGAGAGAGAGAGATGAATATACATGAATAAGTTCTCGTCTATTTCTGTGGAAGGATTAATGATCTAGAATTATCCTGCAGCAGGTCAAAATTATATCAAAATCATTTCTTTATATAATTTGTGAAATAGTAAGTTTATAAAATAGATTATTAGGATCATAATTATTTTTTGTAACATAGCTAAAGATTAAAAATAAGGATAAAATAAATGATAAAAGTTATGTTACACAAAATAATTATAATCTTATTAATAAATTTTATTGAAATCAAATGCATCCGAATTTTAGATTAAATGAAAAAAACAACAACACAAAAACACAATTCATAGATACATGTTCTCAATAGACAATAATAGAAGAAGATTTATAATTTACTAAAAAAAATCTAAAACATCAGATTCAGTCGTTAGTAATAATTCCTTCTCTTCCACAAAGATAATGGAAAAAACGACAAAAAAAAAACAAAACAAAAAACGAATAGTTACATACACTAGAACAAAATTATCAAGGAGGTTTATTGTACACCAATAAGATTCTAGTTCCGTATGTCAACATTAAAAAACATTATTGTCTTACTGTGACATACAGAAATATTTTAGTTCATAATACAAAAATACTTGCAACAGACAATAATATAAGAAAAAAAAATTTTAAATCTTAGAAGCTTTGCATATAAAATTTAGACAGTCCACTATTAATAGAATTAACTTTGAAATTAGTGATAATATTTTAAAATGCTTAAAATAGATTGAAAGAACAATCTATATTCCAAAATTATTACAAAGGATAGATAGAACAAATTTTAAATTAATTCACGTCATGGAAATATTTAAAAATAAACTACCACAACAGTTTGAAGGCTTGAATTTACGATAACATTCGTTTTCCGACCTTTTTCGTCTTTGGAATACCCTTTTACATACAAAGACAGAAGGAGAAGTAAAAACGCACCCATATTATTGTAAGCTTGCAACGTTTCGAAAATTGTAAGGTAAAAATTGATTACAAATTAAAAAAACTTCCTCCATTCTAAACAGAAATCGACCCATATATTAAAAAGTTTCACCGAATTCTAAAGAAAAAATGACTTCTAGATTGTTACCATGAAAATAACTAATGATAATGCAAAGTGCTTGGAGAGAAAACTTTCGACTGTTTTTATATGAAATTGAAACAAACTTTAGAAATTGAGAATGACGATAATGAAAATCAACAAATTAAAAAAAGAATTATGATGTCTGAACTTCTTTACGAAACAGGTTTAAGATAAAACTTTTGCGCACAAAGACACACACACACACACACACACACACACACACACACACACACACACACACACACACATACATATATATATATATATATATATATATATATATATATATATATATATATATATTGAGAGAGAGAGAGGGAGAGAGAGAGGGGGGAGAGAGAGATTGGGGATAGGAAAAAGAGAGAGAAAAAGAAAAAGACAGAGGATCATGTGATGATTATATCAATTTTTGAGTACATGGAACTGGTAGTAATGAGACTACCATAAGTTTGTAAGTAAAAAAATATTATTTTATGTTACCCTGTTTACTAGTTTTGATTATTTTACGTGTTATCTAAATAAATAGTATTGAACACTTTTCTGCTTTATAAAAAAATTGCACTATATTGTTAAGATAGTTAAAACTGACAGAGGACAATATGATATTATTAATAGATATGGTAGTCTTAAAGGCCGCACATCTTTAGACAAAAAATATTTCTTCCGTATCATATAAAACAAGTTTAAATTGAATGGTTTTTATAAGAGTTTCCATGTGTGAAATATGGAGTCATTGTTCCTTGCTACATTGCTTATAGCTGGATCCTTTTTCCCGATATAATCTCAGATTTCTGGACAGGTTTTTTGCTCCCTCTAAAACAAAATTGGTCTCCATTAAAGAAAGGGAGGACCCCCATAAACTGAGCTTGGACCTTTAAGGTCTTTTTATTATCGCGCTATTTGCTAGCTGACAGCCGACAGCTGAAATATAAAATCATTTTACCACTACACTAAACACCGGAAGAAAATCCCTTTTCATCCTCCCCAATCCACATCTAGCTCAGACAAACCGGACCTACCAGACCGCGTGAACGGCGGAAGGTGTTTGTTAAAAGCCTCTTTGCTTCATAAACGACAAACATACCAGGGGTAGTTTTTATTGCAAATCAAAATATCACTAGTCGCTTCGTTGTGGCACTTTGTGTAGGAAGCTCCTCAAAAAGATAACTTCTATAGTGAGTCTGACCTGCACTAAGTGTCCGACACATGTGAGCTGGTGCTAGACGGACCAAATTTAATCAATACCGATTTAATAAATACCTTGTTGTGTATTAGAAATCAATCTTATTGTAAAAGTCCATTTCTGTAGAAGTGAGTGTCCCACGCATGAGCATTTGTGTCAAACAGTAAATACTGATATCAAAATATCAGTGGGAATTTTTTGTGATGTAATAAAGGCAAGTTTGTCTCACAGACAATTCCTATAGTCGTGAGTTCAATCCGAATGCTCTACAATGTGGTTAAATCGAACATATCATTACTTCTTACATTTATCACTGATGGTCTCTTATTTATGGCCTTTCGGGCAAGATAATCCAGATTAAATATTTAATGTGCTAACTGTAACGTATTTTTTTTTTTTTTTTGCAAAATAGCTGAATAGGTTATTAATGCTGAATGATTATGATCTTCTCAGGGGCTGAATATCACGTCAACCAATTCAAGATGACATTTTTTCGCGAGATATGTCATCGATTGATCCAAGAACAAAGAAAGTTTTCAGTAGATATCTCCAAAGAAAACTGGAGATATATCTCGTAAGACAATAGAGAAGAATTTTCTGGAGATATATCTTTGTAGAAATATTTGGTTCACAGAGAACTTTCGGTCGAGATATATCGTCAACTACAAACAAATATCTCATGGATTTCTTGAACTTCCATACATTAAAACGGGTCTATCAGAACTGAAAGAAGATCCTAGAGAAAATGACGAATTTTGTCATTAGGTGAAAGCGAAAAATAGGGAGGACTTGGCGATCAGGAATTTCAAACCAAAGTTTTTTGTTTTTGCTTTTGTTTTTGCTTTTAAAAAAAAACAAAAAAACTAACAAACAGACAGACAGAAAGGGATGATAAGCTAGGTAGATTTGGTACATGTAAATGACACTAGTAAGTCTGTCGGAAGAAGTTAAGAGACACTAATGAATATTAGTTTCTAATTCGCTCTTTTAGACACCATATCAAGTGGCCGATGTCCGCCTCAGGTTGACGTTGAAAGAAATTATCTTCTGCGTCAGAAGACAGAAATGCCACTGCGTCTGTGTCTGAAATGACTGTCTTTCTTCTATATCCACTACTTTCTCTTTTCGCCATTCTCCTTTCTCTTAACTATCTAGTTTTACTCCTCCCTTTCAAACACCCATACACACATCCACACCTAACACACACACACACACACACACACACACACACACACACACACACACACACACACACACACATATATATATATATATATATATATATATATATATATATATATATATATATATAATTATGGTTCTGCGTTCCTCCCTTACTCAAAGTTTTATATATTGGCTCAATAATTACACGGTAAGAGAAGTGAATACGTTAATCTAGTCAAATAACCCTCTCTGTCTGCTGATTGCAGCAGCAAATCTTAGGTTTATTTTAGGTTTTAAACAATGGCATCGATCACATTAATACTCCTTTCTTATCAAATTCCATCTATCATTTATATAAATTTATTTTCAATTTATATATATATATATATATATATATATATATATATATATATATATATATATATATATATATATGTCTGTCTGCCGAATTATAAATTCTGCGATGTATATTTGACTGTATTATATATAGATATATATATACGCACATGCGCGCGCGTGCGTGTGTGTGCACCTATGTGTTAATTTGAATGCTAACATTTATGTGTAATCTTGTGTATGCGTTTGCACATGCGTAAGCGAATCAAAGAATGAGACCAAATTGTTGATATGAAGATTTTCTCTTTTCTTCCCTTTTTTCTTTTATATTTTCATATTTGTTTGTTTATTTATTTATTTATTTATTTATTCATTTATTTATTTATTTTTGTTTTTGTCAGCGGGGTTGCTTGATTGAAGTCACACCTGGCCATCAATAAACATTATGACTCATGGCTCGTGTTATGAATAAGAATTCGTATTAACGTCAGACAAGACTCATTTTTTCTTTTCTTTTTTTCCTTATAAATAGAAAAAATAGACCAGCTTATGACATGCAATGACGATGCCTTCTACAATTCGGTAATGAAGTCTTACTTTTCTCCCACTCAGCTTATATATATATATGTGTGTGTGTGTGTGTGTGTGTGTGTGTGTATTGCATACAACTGAAATTAACAATCATTTTTAATCAATGTTGTTTTTTTTACTTTTATTAAGATTTAAAGATATTACATTAGATGGAGTAATTAAATAATCAAATAAAAACAATGATCATAATTTATGTATAATAATAATCATCATTTGCTCGTTACTAGTTTTTCCCACCAATTTTTGCTGGTGATTTTCATGTAAGTCTGAGTAAGAGCAAGTCTCTTCAGGTCTCCAAGACTCTTCTAAATATTCTAGCCGTTTACTGTGGTCTACATTCCTCTTGTTTCTTTTTCAGGCTTTTAGGGACCGTTCCTTGGCCAATAGCTACGATGGGTATCATTTTAAGTTTCATATTTCACAGTCTTTTCAGCTCACTGGCAATATTTAGGTATTTGTCTCTCTTTTTGATTTCTTTGAATTTCACTCAAGATGACAAGTTTTTTTCGTCTTGCTAATTAATACAAGGTCTTGTCTTCCAGCTGAGATTAGGTTATGCGTTTGTATCTCAAAATACCTGAGAATCTTATGCATCTCATTCTCTTGGACAGATTCTGGTTTGTGCATATACCATTTGATAATATTCATTTTGTTATAACTAGTCCTGATGGTATCATTTTGTGTTGATATGAAAAGAAATTCCAGTTCTCTTCTCCGATTTCCCTTTTTAGTCATGTCCACATAATCTCGTGCGCAATTTCCTTGATTTGTTGATTGAAGTATTGACAGGGTTGTTTTTCATTCCATTTTTTAAATAGATTTTTTCAGTAGGTTTTCCTCTTTGTCTATAATGTTTTTTCGGCTGATATTAATGTTAGTGGCTGCTGCATTCAGTCTTTCTTTGTTCTATTTTGTATCTTCATTCAGTCTCTGAACTGTGGCATCTACGCAAGCTTCAATAATATCAGGTCTTCTCTTCCCTTCTTTTCTTGACACGCATAATCTGTTTATGCCATTTCTCACTTTCAAGATCTCGTGCATTATCGTATATTACCTTCTTTTTTTATCTATCTGAATTCCTTTCTTGTCCTGCTTAAGAAGGGTTCAGAGTATCTTACAAGTGGGACTGACTAAGTATTTATTCGTTTGTTCATATTTTTGCTGCAGAGTTTGTTCTCGATACGTTTTTTGTTCTATTTAAGACTCTTCTTTTGCTTTCATCTATATTTACTTGATATTGTCTGCTTCTAATATTCTCTGAGATTTGTACTTTTCTTTTCTTCGAAGAGTTCTGATATTTTCCTGGTTAGGAAGTTGTATTCTTTCCGTTCTTTCGATTTTACCCTTGTTAGTTTTTAACATCTGTTGTGACTGATAGTTTTCATTTAAATCCATGTGATAACAAGTCTTCTCAGTTACCTAGGACCTTTTTAAGTCGTCTCGCCAATTTCAGTTGTTCCATGGTCTGAATAGTCTCAATTCTTTTTTGGATTTTCAATGTTCGCCATTTATTTCCCAATTTCTTCAGGATTATTCCAAAGACTTGGTATCACAGTCATCTTCGTGTTCTATATTCTTTAAACTCTCAGACAAGGTCAGGGTATTTGGATTTCACGTTCTTTTAGTTGACCTCTGTGACCCACTGGAACTGTAATGCTCTTTATTTTTATTAACTATAACCGGATCTAGTCTTTTGGCCTGGATTAGGTCATCCGTTTATATTTCAAAGACCCACAGAATTTTAGACATATCGATTCCCGGAACAAATTCTCGTTTGTTCATGTCCAATTTGTTTGTGTGTTGAAATTTTAGAAGTTTGCACAATTCCCAGTGGAACACA
The DNA here is from genome assembly GCA_963585895.1 of Sepioteuthis lessoniana. Lineage (NCBI taxonomy): Eukaryota > Metazoa > Mollusca > Cephalopoda > Myopsida > Loliginidae > Sepioteuthis > Sepioteuthis lessoniana. The sequence goes on along the minus strand of OY757923.1, from coordinate 74,361,449 downwards.
TTCACTCAATCTTTCTTGCACTTTTACTTATTATTATTATTATTATTATTATTATTATTATTATTATTATTATTATTCATTAGAGTTTTTCACATCAGCGTTAGCTGATGATTTTTCACTGGAGTTTGAGTGACAGCAATTCTCCTCAAGTCTCCAGCACTCGTCTCAGGATTCTGGCCGTTCTCAGCAATGCTGTTGTTTGGATAGTCTCTACCTATCAATTGATTTCATAAATTAACAAAACAATTGAAAAGAAAAAAGATTATATATATATATATATATATATATATATATATATATATATATATATATATATATATATATATATATATGTGTGTGTGTGTGTGTGTGTGTGTGTGTGTGTGTGTGTTTGTGTGTGTAAATTCATTACTGTTACAGAGCAAACCGAGCTAATCCGGGCGTCAACAAGGAAATGTTCTTACACACATATAAGGACAATATTGTACTTGATTGCAGATGCTGTAATCTCGGGTAGTTAGTATGTTGTATTTAAAGTCGTAAAGGTAAAAGTTGCTATTTTGAGTTTGGATTTAAGTTGGGTTTTAGGCTGGGTAGCTGATTTTTCGAAATCTAGGGACAGAACGTACCCTATGTTTACCCACGTGAAGCGTGACGCGATTAGGATATAGACATTTTTAGCACTCAAATAAATATATATAAAACCAGGAATTTACACGAAAAATATTGTGCCACATGTAATGTTTATTTAAGAGTAATTATCCCACTAATGCTTTCGGGGGGGGGCGAGACCTCGTCACGTAATGGCTGGACTGTAGCCTCGAAGTAGTTAAGTTAGAATTCTTGTCACGCTATTACGTTCACTTTCTGACTAATATCTTTGGGAAATATAGGAACCTCCTTATCCACCCAACAATGGGTTTAATAATATCACTGCTTTTCTTTCAACAAGGTTGGCTTCGGCATTTGACAACCCTCGAATGTTCATATGCCATTAAACAAAGAAAACAAACCACTTAATTCTTTTAGTCAGAGTGTGCACTAAATCTTTACGCTGGGCAGACATTGTCCCAGGGAGAAAATTTACTTTGCATGTGATTTTCCAACCGGACACCTGGAAATCCTATGAGTTTGTTCCTATGAGCAAATTCTTTTAGATGAAAGGGGTTCTTGGCAGTGAAATGTTTTAATATGATAAAAGATCATTACATTTTATGATGTAACGTTGTTTTAGTTATCACAGTGGCAGCATTAGGTTAGACTATGCTCATCTTACAGATTTTTAAATTTGCACCCCTCATATAAGTATAGAGAAATCCACGGACTTTGTCAAAGCAACAAAAAATGATTATTGATAAAAACGTCCTTACATCATTGAATTTTATTTAATTCTTAAGAATAAATGATTGGAAAAAATCTTCATATGAAAATTTAAATCAATTTGCATTAAATTAAATTAAACATTTTTGAAATTAGTAAGAAATTTTCTAGTTATTGACAGTTTGAATAAAGCTACATTGGTTGCAAATTACACTCCGATTTTTCAAAAATCTTCAAAAAATGAGCCATTTATGTAAATTCACTACTCAATTATTTATAAACTAATTTAAAGAGGGATTCATTTTGTTAAAATTAACTAGAATTAAAATACCATGATAACAGTAATGGGAGAATATTTGCCTCATCAACGGCGAAGAAATAAATCAAACAAGGCCACCATCGGAAATGTTGAAATGCTTCTCCAACCTCGAGTCTTAAAATCTCAACAGAGCATCGAGAGAATCTAACTGATAAATTTAATGGCAACCCCCTATTCAACGATCGTCTTCTGCTACAGTCCCACCAATGGCAGTGATGAATTGAATATCAGAACTTTCGACGATGAGCTATCTCCCCTTGCTCGACACATTACCAAACACAATGTTCTAATCATCGGTTGGGATATGAATGGTCAAATAGTCAAGGATAAATAATACATTTTCCTAACACAATTTGCCAAATAGAAATTGTGAAATTTCAGATTTTTCATTCAGGATGCTTAAACTCTAAATTCCAAAGACTGAAGAGAAAACAATGGACAACACCTATTCAAATAACGCCAAAATACAGCAATATTATATATTCATATATAAGAAGTGGATGAATAGCACTTTGAACTATGAGGCACATTCCTCTTTCGAAGGAGTATCTTCCGGTCACAGAATTGTCACGGTAAAGATACGCCTGAGTCTACGCAGAAAAAGAAATAAGCCGTCAAAACTACACGTTATGACAGGCCCTTACTTATCAACAGATTTATAAGTAATAAATATACGGTAATGGTTAGAAACAAATTTAATACTCTTCGGGAGACATTCTGAAACACATTCTCTGAATGAAGAATATGAAAACTTTATTACCACTCACATGGAAGCAGCAGCAGCTGAGTGCATACTAACCAAAACCAAGAGCCAAATGTAAAGTTCCACGAGAGTCACAAGAAGAAAACTGATAATTGAAAAAAAAGGCATCCTTACTCGAAAAAGAAATCGAAGAAATCCCAGCGTGCTGAAAGCCCACAGAGAACTAAGCAAGCTATAACAAAAAGAACAATTAAAACAAATTCAAGGCTAAATGGCTGGCAGCAAATGAAGTGAGTGGAAGGAAGAGCAGTTTGAAAGTAAAACTAAATTCTACCAGCCAAGAAGAAATGTTACGAAAGTGGATAGAACATGACAAACTTAACCAAAAAATTATTAATGACCAACTTGATGTTCATCCAGGACAGTTTACGGTGGAAAAGCTTAACGTAGTTTGAAAAACATAAATAAATAAAAACAAGAAAGCTACAGGCCTCGATGAAATACCCTCTGAAGTTTGGAAAACTAGAAAATTTGTCAACATACTTCTCCGATTATGCAATGCAGTTTATAAACAAAACACAACAGAAAAATGGATGAAAAGTTGAATCCTTCCCATCTCCAAGAAGGCGACCTTGGAATCACTAAAAACTACCTGCTATTGATGATAAAATTTATTAGACTCTGCTTCTCAATCGTATCTCATTCGAAATCGAGGAAATTCACGGGAAAAATCAGAACAACTTTCGAAAGAATCGCACCACAACCTCACAGATTCCGACAATCCGTTGCATCATCAAAAGAGTACGAGCAAAGGATCTTGAGGTAACACTACTGTTCGTCAAATACAACTTATATTTGGTCATCCCAAAGAAATTGTTTCCGCTATAATATAATAATGCTAAAAAACACACAAAAGTGATGACTTCTTCGACAATTTCGCAGGAGTTTTGCAACGAGATACATTAGCACCTTATTTGTATATACTCTACTTCGATTAAGTACTTCGAACATCTATAGATCTAATAAAAGATGGTTTTACACTGAAATAGGTAATAAGCAGACGATATTTCGCATTAAACAGATGCTGACAACGCAGATGACCAAGTGTTTCTGGCTAATCGACCAGCCCAAGTAGAATCCCGACTGAATCATCATCATCAAATAGCAGGTTGCATTGGCCTCAACGTGAATGCGAATAAAACAGAGTTCATGTATTTAAACAAAAAGGAGCCGTTGCCACTCTGAGTATCAAGCTTCTAAAATTAGTGGATTAGTTCACTTATCTTGGTGACAACATCTCTTCAAGTGAAAGTGATGTCAATTTATCCTTAGAGAAGGTGTAGAATGCAAATAACAGGCTATCGATCATATAAAAATCTAATCTATCTGATAAAATAATACAAGATTTCTTCTAAGATGTAGCGGTGTTCATGTTACTAAATGAATGCACAACATGGACACTAATAAATTGCATAGAGAAAAAGCTAGACAGAAACTAGACAAGCATGCTGCGTGCTGTCTTCGTCAAATCCTGGAAGCAGTTTCCCACAAAACAGCAGCTAGATGCCCACCCCACTCTCGTCTCACAAACCATCGAAGTAGAAGAAGCAAAGACAAACACACAAGAGACGTTCTCTGATGGACTTTTTCACACAGACGTGACGGTGTTGGCCGACAAGGAAAGACTTAATTACATCAGTTCTATACGGACACAGAATACAACCTAAAAGAAGCGATGGTTGATAGAAAAAAGCAAGAAGGAGTCAAGAAATTCTGTGCTACCCGCATGACTTGACGATGATTAGTATATGTGCTTTTGCGAGTGTTTGTTTATGTGTGTGTGTGTGTGTGTGTGTGTGCGAGAGAGAGAGAGAGAGAGAGAGAGGGGGGATTTTTTTAATATCAACAAATATAAAACCAAAATGTCCGAGATTGTCTGCTTGCCCAACTGTTAATTGCATCAATTCCAGTCAGTGAAGCTTTTATTAAGCATGACCCAAGCAATTCTCCCTTTCTGTGTCGCCATTAAATGACTGGGTGTGACCACTGACACTAACACTATTGCCGGGAGGAAAATTCCTCTTTGATCCAAACGATTTCGGCGCGCAGTCTGTGGTCGAACAGCGACGAGGCTGAGTCGTCCTTCTCACTTTGTTGTTAAGCAAAAATTTATTGCACAATTTCAGCGATCCCATCAGGAATGTAATAATTCACAGACTTCAGTTTGTTCTGGAAAGATGAGATGAGTTCACGATCGCCGGAAAAGAACATTTCACTTTCACAGATGTGTCCCTCTCTCCCCACTCTCTCTGCATTTGAGTCTCTCTCTTTCTCTCTCTCTCTCTCTCTTGCTGTCTCTCTATTTGATATCTCTCTTTATCTTATTCCCTTTCTTTATGTCTCTCCTCTTTATTATTAAAGGTTTCTTACGGTTAATCTTTTGGATTTAAACCTCGTTTATTGCTTTCACTACCTGATGTACCCGATTACGCCGTGTGCAAGTTCAAGACTTGAACTGCAACTGATTGGCATTAATTAAAAATATACATCGACTAATTACCGAACAATTGATATTATAAATGATAAATTCGCTGCAAAGAAAATATATTTATCAATAGTATTTTTCATTTTATCCGAGGAAATTATAAGTCTGAGCTTTGTAGAGAATTATTTTAAGAGATTTATCAAGATGAAGATTTTTATTTTTTGTCTTGAGTGTTTGTCTTTTTACAAATCGCTAAAAAAATTTTTACAACTTTCAAAAATATGTTTTCCCACTGATTATTGAGACCCGCTCCTCAATAAAGATTTTTTTATATAAATATAAAACGAATCCTCATTTCGAGGTGGGGAACATTTTGGTTGCTCTTCATCAAACTATCTATAGATGACAGAGAAAATAAATTTTTTCTCGCTTATTAATTCAAGCTAAAACCTCCCCCTACATATAACCTACTAAGTTAGTTCCTGCGGATAATGAAAATAGGTTCTTCGTTCCACGAAGAGATCACAGATTTAGATTATGTATTTACTGAGTTATTAGTGAAGCAATAGGGAGGTTACATAAGAGAAGTTGTTTAGTGAAACTAAAATAAAGGATTTATTCTTGGCTTTGCGTAAACGGAAACATTTCCTCAAGTAACATCTTATTGAACGCTTGACAGTGAATTGTATTTTTGTGAGGTAAGTTAATAAATGTCGCTGAAAGGTTAACATTTATGAAGGACCTAACTGCCAGTGATAGAGTTGTAACTTACTCACTCAATTTTTATGAAAAAAGTGATATATAAAAGGTTATAACGTTGGTCTTTAGCCAGGGAACTTTCAACAAAATGTCTTCTTTGGCAAAATGTCTTCTTTAAACAAAAAGATAAAAATTCGATTTAGCAAAGTTGACGGTCAAAAAAGAGTTCAGTTTCGCATCATACTTAAATTGCCAAATTCATCGAATTTTCAAAAACCTAATAATCGAAAATCTTGTCTTGTGTCCCAGTCAGTAACCACTTAAAATTTCGTTGCTATAACTATGTGCATTGTTGAGTTGACAGATAAAAAAAAATATTGGTGAATTATTGAAAGATAGATATCACATGTAAAAACATTTGATATTATCTTACAATAACTTCCTAAATATTGTTGCATAGCCGGAATGAAAGAAAATTATCACTTGTTTATAAAGATATAAACTCCTTTATTCGAAATGTCGTGATGGTTGTGTGTATAGGAGAGAGAGAGAGAGAAAAAGAGCGAGAGAGAGAGAGACGGAGGACTGGCATGATTGGTACCACGTGGAGACAGACATATTCAGAGTCTTACTTCTTCTTACTCCTTCGACGGGAACTTTGATATAGAGCAGGTTCTCAGCCAGGAGGCCACCTGCTTCCCTTTGAGGCTGACGTGTCTATTCGCTGGTTGCTCCACGAATGACTGACCGCCTGAATCTCTGATGTCGAAAAACTTCCGCATTATATATTTTCTGGATGCCCACACATTATTCATTTCGCTCAATGCATATAATTCATTTTCGCTGCCCGTTGTTATGCCCTAGACGCAGGCGCAACATTATGTTTTCGAAATCCTTAATAACCGGCTCTCAAAGGTCAATATGTAACAATATTTTTGTAATAATTACCTGGAGATTAGTTCTGATCAATCTATCAACACAATCGTCCATCTGCTTAACTCTGAAGATAAAACAATGAAATGCTTTTTTTTCTGCTGAAATATTTTATCAAACATTTATTCCCTGTAACAGGGGTTACGCAGAGCGACAAAGATTTAGTTGCTGGGGTAAAATTAAGTGTTTTAGACTCAATAGAATAACTTCCATTGCTCCAAGGACAACAACTATTACTTTTCTTACCGTTCCCATCTATTATAGAGCTTAAGATTACACACAAAAGATGCCCTTTTGACTATGCTGAGAAAACACTGACTATATCCCCTGCGAATGGGTAAGTCCCCTCCAAAAATCAGGTGTCCTCGGTATGACACTATACTATATATGATAGTTAAGCCTTATTTCTAGAGATCGAGGGAATATGAAGTGGTAGTATATATAAGAATTTCATTTACGAGTCAAAAATATCTTTTTAAAAATTAATCATATCGAATTGACCGTATGAGAAAAAACTATTTAGAAACAATTACACAAAGAATACAAATACGAACGTACAATGAACGTAAATCACCAATCTCTTGGAATAAGATAACCCCATATGGGTTAACATGCAGTTAAAATCAATCAATCAATCAAACTCAAAAGTTCAAAGAAAAATCAAAATTTTATAATTAAAAAATTAGAATGTTTATCGAATAATTCAGGAACAATGACAAATCTTCATATGAAAAATCCAGTCATTAGGAAATTTAAAGAACTTATCGATCGAATTGTAGCAATCAAAACAAGAAAGATGAGGATACTATTCTTAAAAATCATTGAATAAGCGCAATTTTTCATTTTTTTAAAAACACAAACACTATTAACATTGTTAAAGAACACATTGGCTAGAATACTCAAACCAAAATAAGAAAGATTAGGATACCAGTTCAAATATTCATAAAATAACTGCAATTTCTACTTCTAAAGACATTTAAATAGAACAAATGACTCATAAACAATTTTTATCGCAGACATTTTTTTAATAATCAGAGAAGACCAATAAAATCGTTGCATTGAAAATCTTGTTTTTCTTCTATCAGCTAACTCCCAACCCTATTTGTCACAAGGCTAAGTCAGAGTCACAAAGGGACGGAAAGGGACAGAAAAGGTTAAGGGCGGGGTGTGAAGGCAGAGCATCTCAATAATTCAGTCCGGGAAAACAAAAAATAACAACTAAATAACTCTATGAATAAGCCCTCAACTGACTGCCTTTAAACACTTTGAGGCCTCCAGCTTATTTACCATCAATTATTAAACGTAGAGGAGGAGAGGAAGAGGCTATCAGTAATTCATAATTGCATGCAACGTGGCCATTTTTATTGAATTTTTATTGCTTGCATTCAGTCGGTCGATGTCACGGTTTAACGTTTAAGTGTCACTCGTTTCCAGCAAATTCCCCTGCGTTAAATTTTGACGTAGATGCCTTTAGAAGAATATTTGTCCTGTCTAGAACTCAGCAAATCACCATCTGATGCGTCTTCTCAAATGTTTTTTTTTTATTATTCATGCAATCACGTGATTCACGCTGATGACATCTGTGCAGCTTAAGGACTTCCAATGTTTGGAGTGAATGCAGGTGCACGAACTGACCCATACAAGTACGCATGGACAGACATTGAGTTCATGCATTTAACTTTAGTGTTGCAACGTTGATAAAATTTCTAGGAAGATGAAATGAAGTTGCATGAAAGATGACAGAAAATAACGAAACAAACCAATCAATATGTTGGCGTTAAGAAATGCGACTGTAAAATGAACGTCAAGTTAATGAAATTAACGACTTATTTGTATATGTTTCGCTTGTAGAGACTCATAAGATATGATAAAACTAACTAAACAAAACATTTAATTGGAATAAATAGTTAATTTGAACATTTCCCTTTTCTTTTTCTTATTTATTCATATTTCTTTACCACATTGCTAGATATCATTCTCCAAATTATTTATTTGAATATATATATATATATATATATATATATATATATTACATGGTACTGTCTGTAACACATGGTTTCATGCAATCAGCAATCGTCGGACAGAGTAAAGATCTTTAAAAAGAATGAAAAATGAAATAAAAAGATCAATATGGTTAATTTTTTGTTCGAAAAGTGGGGGTTATTTGTGTGTATGACTAAGTTTATTTGTTATTTGATGTTAGTATGTTTATGTATGTTCAATATGTTTGGTTGTTCGAGCGTACATATGTTTGTATGTTTGTATATGTACTGGCACGAATCTTTACATATTTACACATATTTCCGCTACTTCTTGGGAAGGAGTGGGACAAAGAAGGAGAGTGTGTGAAGAGAAGAATGGGTAAAAGGGGAGGAAATGGATTGTTGCAATTAGAATTTCTTTTTCTTTCTAGCTTTATGGTTGCTAAAGGTATATTTTGATTTGAATATGAAATGTCTGTTTGGTGGGGAATATTTTTGAGTAATGATGAGGATTAAAATCAAAATCATCCTCACATTACCTCTTTTTTAAAGTGGTAATAAAAATGATAGTTTTTAGGTATCTTTTGCAATAATAAAAATATATATGTATATCTATAATAATAATAATAACAATAATAATAATAAAAATAGTAAAATAATAAAATTAACGTTCATGGTTATAATGTTCTGTGACAATATTTATGGATGTTTATAATGTAATCATGAGAAAAAATATTGCTTATAATTATTGACAATACTAAAATAATCATAAGAACTTTTTTTCATAATCATATGCTCTCTAACAAGGTCCAGGCATTTATCCATTTTTTTCTCTTACTTTTGATTTTACTCTGTGATCTACTGGAACGGTAAACTCTGCGAATCGACAAGTCTTTTCTTCTTGTTAACTTAAACAACTTCTTCTAGCATGGATGACGTTTTTCTCTAAGAATCCCAGAAAATGTTTCCGATTATTATTATTATTATTATTATTCAATTTTCAGGCTTATTATCGGTTTCTTACAATCTTTCACCGGGCCTTTACATTATTATCTCAGGACGAGAGTTTATTTTATGCACATGTGACGTCGGGGGCAGTTTGGCACTTGACCCTCCGCAAAATAAGTCCAAGTCAAAACTTCTATTTCGGACATGTGGTACTGGCAAATAATGTTGGGGTTAATTTGGGGCTAGACTCATCTCCAACGCTAGCGAGGGAGTTTCCAATTTCACTTTCACATACCCAACCACGTCCTTCGTTTTCCTACCCCCTCGGATAACGGAAAGCATGGACTTCTAGGTTAAAACAAAATATCATTCTCTGTAGTTAAATTTCCAAAAATTCTCTGGTAATGTTTTTAATGCGAATAAGACATTTAGCGAGAATAACTAAAAGCGATACGAAGCTGAAACAATATGTGCAAAAGAAGGCAACTCGATAGATGAACAACATAACCAATAGATTTCAACATAAGGGAACATTTAAAATGTAACAAAGCTTTAATAAGCGACGACCAAACAAATAATTATGACATTTAAGAAACAATTCCTTCCTCTTTTCTTTCTTTCTTTTTAAGGTACCGGCTATATTAAACCAGCAGACAGTCTTAAACACAAATGTCTCTCTCAACAGTCCTTTTCTTCTTTCTCCTTTTTTCTTCTTTCTTTTCTTTTCTTTTCTTTTCTTTTACTTGAGGAAGTGTCTAAGTCCACTCATTCATTTACGGTTGATGAAACAAATCTTTTCAGTTTCTTTCTATATAATTTCCAATATCTAGGAAGGGTAGAAGGAAAAACAGTTTAAGTTGTACTTACCTTTTCGAAGGCTAGTTCTCAGGTTCCTTTCTTTTACAGGCGAGCAGCATTCTCTAGAATCTGGCTGAAGGCGCTTTTCTGCTATCTTCTGTCCAAAGATTCTGATCTACTCTTTCCCGGAGCTTGGCTAACTTGGCGTCCACCTCTTGCTAATGTCTGCCCAGAACTAAAGATTCTTTTTGCGGGCCAGGGAAACCGGAGTTTTGGGCTATAAATCAGCACATCTTTTCACGCCAACTTCTGTCCTCAAACTAAAGATCCTTTTCCAAATTTCGTCTGGAGAAAAGGTACTATTTTTGGCGCGAAAATCTCTGGCTAATCATTTGGCCTCTTTCTTCTTCCTCTCTATTTCATCCGGTCATGCTACTACAATGACCGACATTCCCTTCTCTGTCCAACCGATTATAGGTCATGGAGTGCAAGCAGCCTTTGGCTTTCATTCTGGATTCGTTACAGATCATGGAGTGCGAGTAATTTGACTTTCGTTCACATCTCTCTTTTAACGGTCAGTCTTGGGACTTGTTAGTTCAAACACAGGGGGTAGGGGAATTTAATCTTACTTTTCCTCTTTCCGTGGCATACCACGTCACAGTAGTTTCTCAAAGTTCAATTTTTGTATTCTAAATAAGCAGGATTGCTAGGTATTTTATAAATGTGTTCTTCCGCCCCTTTCTTGATCACACTCTGTACTCCCACTGTTATTGGCACTGTTACTGTCTTTTACCACAATATCTTATCTATTGCTCTTTATTCTTCTATTTGTTCAGATAGCAAAATCCCAGAGAATAGTAGATCCTTTGCTTTCTGTCCTTGGTTCTGGTTGATGTTTATACTATTCACATTTATTATAATTATTTATGAGTTTTCTCACCTGTATTATTCAGGGGTCTTTTGCTGGCATCAGAGTGACAGTAGATTTCCTTATATCTTCAGGACTGTTTTGAGTATTCTGGCTTCGGTTCCTTTGTTTAATGGCATACCAACCCTCTGGAGTTAGTTAATGCCAAAGGTATTCTTGAAGAACATTAGAGGTAAAATTTAACCAATAGTTGGGGATAAGCTGATTCATACTTTTTCAAAGTGTCTGAAAGTGAATGTAACAGTGCGAATGGAGTTCGAACTTACTTACTACGATGTCGCAGTCCAGTACACTAGCCACTACATCATGAGGACTGAGAGTATTCTATTTGATCTAGCCGGGATATGTTTTTTGCATATACCATTTGGTAGAATGGTCAAATTTTCATCTCTTGCACAATTCCTAGTGGATTTCTTTCGTTTTGTCTTGTATTGTACTCCTTTCTTGCAAGTTTGCTGCATCCTCTTATGTGATTAACCGCTTCATCTCTGTCTTGACAGAACCACCAATTGCTCTTCTATTGCGTATAATCAAGTTTCGATTATTATTATTATGGATTTTAGAGTTTTTCACATCAGTGTTAGCTGATGGTTTTACATTGGAGTTTGAGTGACAGCAAGTCTCCTCAAGTCTCCAGGACTCGTCTCAGGATTCTGGCCATTCTTAGCAATGCTGTCGTTTGGATAGTCTCTACCCGTCCGCCAACTTCCAAATCTTCCAGGCCTTTTAATAATTCTTTAGTGCCTAACGCACCAATCACAATTGGCACAATCTTTACTTTCATGTTCCACAGCTTTTTCAATTCTCTAGCAAGGTCGAGGTACTTATCTTTCTTTTCACTTTCCTTCAGAATTATTCTGTGGTCTGCCGGGACAGCAAAATCGACAATTTTACAAATTTTCATTTTTTTGTTGATTATTATGAGGTCTGGTCTTCTGGCCGAGATCAAGAGATCCATTTGTATGTTAAAGTCCTATAGGAGTTTATCTGTGTCATTTTCTGGGACAGATGCTAGGTTGTGCATATACCATTTGTTTGTATGGTCGAATTGTCCTTGAGAATTTTTCCCATCAGCGTTAGCTGATTGCTTTCACTTAAGTTTGAGTGACAGCAAGTCTCCTCATGTTTCCAGGACTCTTCACAGTATTCTGGTCGATCTAAAAAATACTATAGTTTGTATAGTCTCCACTTGTCCTTTTATTTGCAACACCCACTGTCCCTTTATTAATCCTTCGGTGGCTGTACCAAGGCCACCAATTACAATTAGAATAAACCTCACTTTCATGTTTCACAGTTTCTTCAATTTCCTCGCAAGGTCGAAGTATCTATACGTCTTTTCACTATTCCTTGCGAGTTTTTCACACCAGTATTAGCTGGCTAGCTTTCACTGGAGTGACAGCATGTCCTCTCAAGTCTCCTGGACTCTTCTCAGTATTTTGGCCAACCTCAACAATCCAATAGTTTGGATCGTTCATCTTCCGATTTTCAAATGTTCCAGTCTCCTTTCCAGGTGAACGCTTCAAACGCACCAAGTACAATTGTTATCCCCGTCACCCACATTTTCCACAGCTTTTTTTAGTAACCAGGCAAGGTCCAAGGATTTGTCTATCTTTTCGTCTTTTTTATTTTTGCTCTGACTTCCGCTGCAATTACAAAACTCACTAGACGATACATTCTCTTTTTTATTAGCTAGAGGTCTGGTCTTCCGGCTAGTATTATTTTTATTGTTATACTTACAAAATTCGTACTCTAGTAGCACCTGAAAAGATAAAGTTAAGGTGATACAATTGATTCTGTTCTGAGTTTGCCAAGACCTACGTAAGAGGGATTCTTCCATTTGACAAATAACTTATCAAAAATATTCTTATAATTATTATGTATCATTGTTCGTTTTTGTGAGTATCTTATTGGACCTAATTAATAAATTAAATTTTATTAAGAGCAACATAGTATTTCTGTTTAAGGTTCGTTACAGTCTACGGTTTGACGCATATTCTGGGAATCTTGGAACCCATCCCATTAAAGAAGAATAGAGAAAAAAGGGTTGGTGGCTATAGAGAGCAAATTCGACGATAGGGAGTAGGTTAATAATTCTGAAGAGGAAAATTGGAGTTTTAGGAATGATTCTTGGGGATGCTGAAGGTGACAAAAGAAATGAGAACAGCGAGCATTCGATGATGACGGCTACATTGACCATAATAAAGATGACAAGAAGTTCCGTAAAGATAGGCGTCTGCGACGGAAGAGTCATTTGCTGATTCGACAAGGGTCAATCCAATTCCTTTCTACCCCTTTTCCTTCCCATACCTCGTCTGTCTGTCCTGTGTAATTCTCCTCTCTTCCTCACGCGCCCGGCTCTGCTTCTTGTGTCTGATTCTGATTCCCTCAGTGTGTGTGTGTGTGTGTGTGTGTTGAACTTCAACACTTTCTTCCTCCTCCTTCGTCGCGTCCTGGTGTGTGCGTCGGGTCCCAGTAGTCTCTAAATTATAACAAATTGATTTATACCTCTTTCTACCGCCAACTTCCACCCCGTTTTTCGGTCTCTTTTCAAACTATTTCTTTCTTTCTTTTTTAGAATTTTTTTATTCGTTTCCCACTCTACCCAGCTATTTTTATCAACAAGCCTCAATCACAAATCCTGTCTTTCCTGGTCACAATGGCTCGTTATGAACCCTCCGACCGGCAACATGAATCATCATACCATTCATTTCCAAACACTTAGCGATCCAACACACGCACGCAAGTAGGCGCAAACGCATGCGTATATAGACACTCTCCCACCAGCTCCCAAGGTGACAGCGATGTGCACTCATATAGTTATACATATTGCAACGCAGAAACTGTGAGCCCCTGTGTCTAATTAACCGCGAATAGAGGCGCCGGAACATGCAAATGGTAAGATAACATTCTCTCTGAGATAATAATAATAATAATAATAATAATAATAATAATAATAATAATAATAATAATAAAGGAATCATTTACTCACGCTGATAGACTTGAATGCAAATGAATGATAGATTTAGAATTTCATAAACGTATGCAAAGGCACGTATGATCACCACGCAAAATTATATGCGCAAGAATTTCAAAACGTTTCAGTAAAGATATCAATACATAAATCCCTGAGTACGTAAACCTATTTAACAAGCCAATATGGTCGATGGAATACGCAGAGTTCCCTGCAGATGAGTAAGACGCTACTCAAAAAGGGTGTGTCTGGGGTAAGACACTAAACTACATCTGATATTCAGGCTCCAGTTTTGGAAATCTGAAGATTGTGGAGTACCCCTTCATTGCCATGACTACCCAATCTACTCTGACCCGGAATAGTAAGGTCCAGTCGTCTTGAACTGTAAAAGACGCCGACGGCATCTTTGCAAAAAGTGTCCTGAGTATATAACTAAACTATCTTTAGACAATATTCAGAACTCCTTTATTGCCATTATTTCCAGGTCCACTATAACCCAGAGTTGTCGTACCTGTTAGTGTCCCATCTATGGGTGAAATAAAACTGTTCAGTCTTTTGCATGGGATTATTCATTAACATCAAATAGAATTATTTGTTAAGTAGTAGTACTTGAAACTATTCAACTGTGTAAAAATAACAAATAGCAATACTTGAAACCATTTAACTGTGTGCAAACAAATGAGCACTGGGTCTTTTTAAAATGCTACCAATAAGCTATTCGCTAAAAGATAATAGATATATGTATAAACAGGATTTGGCACCCAGAAAAGTTGATATGCTGTAAAATACAAGCAAACCAAATTAAACTGGAAAGGAATTAACTATTAAGGTCCCATCTGTGGATTAAATTGATTTGTTAAAAATTATTCCGATTCGAGAGGATCATGTGCAAAAAAAAAAAAATAAAAATAAAAATAACTCTTAAGAAACGATGACGGAAAAAATTTAAATATGATCGTAAAATGAATGTGAATTTTTAACCCCACAGTATAAATAACTCTTGATGGGTTGACATACCATTAAAATCAAGCAATCAATATTTACTTAGTTTGGCACAAAGTAACAGTCACAGAACATGCATGAAGGCTGAAACTCATCAGGGGATGGAGACTCAGCGTTTGAAGAGTTGATATTTGCTAATGCTCCATCTAATTCGCTCGCAGGTTGTTAAATAACAGATAACATCATTTTATAACCAAGTGATGCAGAAACGGGAATTCTCTTGTTTAAATTCAGGCTACTTATCAATGTGTTTTTCTGGGTAGCGGTACCAATACATGCTGTTGGAATGCTAAGAATTAATCTGGCACTATTACAATGCCCCCAGTAAGGATCGAACTTGCAACAGCATTGAGTTTATATATGGGATTGTAGTCTAACATATGTATCAAATTTGCTCCTTCCGTCGATTGCAGACGTAATTGGCAGCCAATATTTCGAAGATCATTACAAATCAATTTTTAGTTAGATCTTAACTATATGACTGATAGTAGGGTAATAGTTATCAGTCTGGTTTTACAAATCATAATTACGGAAAAGTGAGATTGATCTTCTCTCGGTGTCTCATATTTATAAATCTTGCCCGAAATTTTGTGCTAAAGTGTTATCATTGTTGTTCAAACTTACCCCTTAAACTTTTTTGTTTCAACAGTTATGTTTTCAGCTTTCCTCTGGTTCACAGAACATTTGGTGGAACTAAGAAGCGTTTTTAATAATAATAATAATAATAATAATAATAATAATAATAATAATAAGAAGAAGAAGAAGAAGAAGAACAACAACAACAACAACAACAACAACAAAGGGAAGTCTTTTGGTGTAAATAATAATAATGGAAACTGTTTAACAAGTTCACGTTAACTTCTGATTCATTTTATTGATTTTCATTTGTTTTGTTATGCGACATGTGTACCATTTATGCTATTAAAAATCATTTTAATTATTTGGTATTTGAAAATTTTAGGAAAGATATCAGATTTTTATCATGGAGCTTTCTCTCAAAATCAACTCAGCAACCAAAAATATGAATAGGTAGCAGTACAAAAATAAGTACACTCCTACGCAAAATTCTATGTCATAAGTTTATTTTTCAATCAGACTTGATTTTTTTTCCTGGTTAGATAGTTTAACTACTATAGAGTCTGGAAATAAAAATATCTAATAATGTCCATTTTGATTGTATAATTTCCTTCTAGACTTATAATCTTGTTACAAAAATGTTCAACTTTTATATAGAAAATTGATAGGTGTTTACGTTATATGTCTGTGTATTAGTTGTTGATCCTAGCCCTATCACATTATCGTTTTAGCTCAAGATCGATTAGGAAGATTTAATTTTTTTAGAAAGTAAATAAAACTGGCATCAACGGGAGTTCCCCTTCGAAGAGGGACTTGGACTTTTGGGAGGAAAATTACTCACTAAAGACTTAAATTGACTAATTTTGATTAAACTTGTCATCTGAACTCCCTTGATATTATTGATTGTCTTACTGGCATCTGAGGACGGAAGAATGGCGTATGGGAGCTCGGAAAGACATTTTTTTTATCGAGATAGCAAATAAAATACCTATTTGTAGAAATACGTACCCAACTCATTCGTACAGAAAACAAATGCGATTATTATTTGTTCAACCAAATGTTCTTTTGAATATCCCATCTCAACAGCCCTTTTTTTTTCATAGCCGCCTTCCTCAAAATCCGTAAGACATGTCTGGTAATGAGCTTTATTCTGCAATGCTGGCTAATATCGTGTTGGTAATTTGAACTCTACCAGCCGATTTCATTTTCCACGCCTATGACTATTGCATCAAACATGCTTTCTTAATGCTGAGTGCATGCGTAGGTGACGTCATAGCAAAGATGACTACTGTCTGGAAACAGTAGACAAACATAGAGGTGCGATGTACAATAGCATTTTTGCATGCCGAAGGCAAACATCCCATAGAATTTACTGTGAAATTGTTTCGTATAGTGATCGTGTAATGAGCAATGAGTAGACATGTAGTGCATTCACAGAGGGGTGTGGCTATTTTCAAGACTATGACTGAGGGGGCCCAAGTTCATCAATAACTAAAAACCTTACGTGCGTTGAAATTTTGATTCAAGAAGATAGAGGACGCAAACTTTGTGATATAGTTGTAGATTTTGATCTTCCAGAGTCGGTATTCCATGGAATCATCCGCTAGGCGTTGTAATATCAGTGACATCTTTCTAATTCCTCAAAAATTGACTTACGAACACATCGATGAATATTTCTTTATATGTTTTAAAACAGTCTAAAGGAGCTAATTAGACGTTCTAGCGCTCGTGATCAACGGAGTATGTGACCTGGGAGCATCACGCTACGCTGGATACAAGGTTGATTCCATGATCTGAGAGTGTTCATTGTCATCGAACTTCGAGAAATTCAAATTTCACCAGTCAGCAAATAAACTGATGGCAGCTGGGATATGGAATGCAAAAATGAACGGCTCGTGAACAGCATATATCATGGTCAAATAGTGAATGCAGTCAGGCGGTGTGAAACATCATTTGCTGAAAGAAGCCAGATTATTGATGTAATGGAATCAGTTTGCAGCATGAGCCGGGCCCATCTGCTAAAGAAGTATCTCCAATGTTATGGCTCGGAACTTTTACACCACCCAATATATAGTACTGATTTGACTTCTTCATATCAACTTTTCAGACCCTTCCAAAAACATTTATCTGGAAAATGGTTACACACAGATAACTCTCTTGTTATCAAGCCACTAGAGTAATTTGAGTTGTTTGATGTCATGTTCGTCGAGACAAGTCCATCATTTTTGATAGTGACTGATGAAAAAGTATAATATGCACCATATTTTTTAAAATAGTCATGAACATTTCATAATATTGAATCTTTCACGTTACCTTTGGACATTATATATATATATATATATATATATATATATATATATATATATATATATATATATATATATAATGAACCTAACCTACCAACATCGATGTCAACGCGAATCGTCACATTCATGTTATTATTTGTCCTATAACAACGAAATGACTTGAAATAACGTCTTAGCTGTTTCCAGAGTCTTCTTTTCAACTGAAATATATTCAAGTTTAGTCAAAATGCGATCATTTTCGTGTTACACCTAATAAATTTCAGATGAATGAATATTGTCTTTGTTGCTAGAAGTGTTTAGAATTTGTTATGGTCTAGCAAATTTCATATTAATCGCAGTAAAGTTCTATCTAAAAATAATTGTATTTCTTTTTTTAGCCATTACAAATGTCTTCCAAACTTTTCGTTCTTGTCAATATTCTTTTCGTCTCTTATTAAATTTTTTAAAAACTTTAATGGCAAATAATAGCATTCATTTGACATAGTTATTCACTTGAAATTGTTTTACACATTCAAAAAAAAATTATGAAAGTATTTTCCATTGGCGCAATCTTTCTACTTTTGTTTTCCAAAGTTTGTTCTGGCGCTATAACGCCAAGCTTCTGACAATGTTCTCTCTTCTCAGTTGGTTATATCTTAATACATTCTTCCTATAAAATAATAATAATAATAATAATAATAATAATAATAATAATAATAATAATGAGAACGGCCAGAATACTGACAAGAATCCTGGAGACTTGAGGAGACTTGCTGTCACTCAAACTCCAGTGATAGACCATCAGCTAACGCTGATCTGAAAAACTCTTATGAGTAAATTATAATAATAGTAATATCTAACATTCAACTTTTAATAATTGTAAAATGTTCTTACGTGGTGGTGACAATGGTGGCGACTGTTTCAATTTTCTTTAGTTTAGAAATAAATTTAGATTCCAAAGAAAATGTTCCGGCACGTTACTTCGGGGAGAGATATTATTCAGGGCCACGTTTGCCGCTTAAAACATCGCCGTCTTCGTTGTCGAGACAAACGGAATTCCTTGTCCAGTCGACCGTTAAAAATTGATTCTGACATTTCAACTTTCACTTTCATTTTTTCCACGTGCATTTCCAACAACGGGTTTCCTGTTAGCTATCATTACGCATGCGTAAACATACAATAAACGCATGCACGTACATAAACAAAAATGTTTGCATAAAAGCAAACATGCACACTCACATATAGATGTATGTGCCAAAATGCTGTTGTAGAAATGAGAACACAATCTTCTCACTATATACATATATATCCACACACATACACACATACGCATATATGCGTGCGCTTGTGTGTGAAATACCGTTCACTTTAAAACTAAAACATCATTGATAACAATAGAAAATAAAACTGTTCAATACAAAAATATCAAAGCCAATCATATTACTAAAAACAAACTAACTCACAACTTTGAGTCCCACAATTTCATTATTTAAGTGTTGGCGATGCATAATTTTAACAGTAGGTATAAACTGAATGTATTATGAACTTTTGCCGCGGCACTTTGTTAGTTGTACAGTAGAGAGACAGAAAAATGTAGGTATTATGTTAATTTATTCTGTGCAAAACCATGTCTCGCCTTTATACACATAAGTACAAATGAATAGACGAAAGTCCATGCTATCATACACAGAAAGGCCTGTATTCTAAAGTGATAGTTTTGAAGTTAATAAAATACATGATTGCAAGTTAACAATTACTCCATCTCTATTAGTGTTAACTGTTACACCATTCCTATTGGGGTAATTGACCAGCATATGCAGAAATAACGTCAGCCAAACTGAATTAAAACTGGTTACCAACACAAAATGAACAAAGAAGAAAACGTTAATTTTCTTTAAAATATTTCCTTATCTTTTATTCCAGTGAATTTTCCTTTTTCGAATCAACTCTAAAACTTCCCCTTCGATATGGTCTGAAGTTGCGCTGTTATATTTCTTTTAATATCTTCCATGTCTTTATGAATGAATTTTCTGTTGAAAAACAATTAAAAACTCCCACAGAACGTGGTTGGGTGATTATGGAAGGCACTGTATCTACACAAAGCAATGTTTTGCAAAAAATTACTGATTAAAACGTACCAAAAATTGGCAATGGTTTGTATAGACGGCAATTTGGGCATTGAGATATTTTCATTTAATTATAAAAGTTGCTTAGTTGTGCTCATGTCTTTATTTGAATTTACATTAAAAAAAAAAACACTTCAGTTTCGATACATTTTAATTTCACCTCGTGCATTTACTCACTTTGGTTGCGTAAGTAGCAACAATTGTTTGGAACTTCTATAGTTATACATTTTTAACGGATGCATATATATATATATATATATATATATATATATATATATATATATATAGTTGTTTATACGAGTATACAAAGGTTTGTATATTTTCACATGTGTGGAGGGTGTGGGCCTTCTATCTCTACTCTTGTGCATGCTTAGTTATCATCTTAAAACGTAATTATCTCTTTCTGGGCCCATCTGTTTTGCCGTCATAAAAGTTTCTAATTTCATATCGTCACAGAAGCCATCTTTATTGCCGGAGGTTTGATATGACGAAAAGCGAATAAGAATAAAAAATATATAAACATGATCGATACAGACGTAAAGGAATATCGCTGGATTTTTCGAAATAGTCTTTCCCTTTCCTGAAAGGTCAATGAAGAAAGAAAATACAATTATCTATGGAGCAAGTCAGTTTGGAAAAGAATTCCATGAATTTATATTAAAATCTCGTTGACGGAAAAAAATTCTTCTTCTCCTTCTATGTTCTTTTTCTTTTCGGTTCTCTCAATCTCATTTTTTTTGCTTCAGTTTTTGTCTATTTTTTTTATTGCTTTTCTTTCCTACTTCATTGTTTATCTCTTTCTCTCATTTCTTCTTCTTCTTCTTCTTCTTCTTCTTCTTCTTCTTCTTCTTCTTCTTCTTCTTCTTCTTCTTCTTCTTCTTCTTCTTCTTCTTCTTCTTCTTTCGTTGTTATATTATTTCTACCTTCTTTCTTTTTCTAATTTTTTCTCTCACTGCTCTGTTGGTGAGGCTTAGAATACGCTCTTGAGGCGTAAGACCCTCTACAAAGGGATATTATGCATATGACATCTGATCTGATGGTGAGACTCCTGTTCAGTAGATCTGGGTAGTCTGGAGTACCCCTTCATTACCATTGCTCCTAGATCTACACGGACTTTAGGAACTTGTGAGGGACCAATCAATGGGTTGATAGTTCTGTTTAAATTTTCTTCGTGTTTGATTGGGGTATGTGCAAAAAAAATCTATGAAA
Organism: Sepioteuthis lessoniana; assembly: GCA_963585895.1. Taxonomy (NCBI): domain Eukaryota; kingdom Metazoa; phylum Mollusca; class Cephalopoda; order Myopsida; family Loliginidae; genus Sepioteuthis; species Sepioteuthis lessoniana. The sequence continues at coordinate 74,340,186 of OY757923.1, read as the reverse complement.
ACAACTGCACAAAAAATGTGAATATGAACGTACACAGCGTAGTTTGATATGCCATTAAAATCAATCATATTTTTTATTTTAACACGATTTCCTCCCCTTACATTATTTTCTTCCTCGCTTGCTTTCCTAAATTATTCCAATTAAATTATTAAAAGATTAAGATATATCTGACCAGAAAGTACGGGTACACAATTCTGTTGAAAGTTTTCAATACTCACCTTTGACTCCGCTTTTCTTTATGTTTTTCGCTCATGAAATATGTTTTGTCCTACAACAGTTCTTACTTTTATCATATGAAATTTAAATACAAGTGTAACAAATATTGGACAGAAGAGTTATAAATTTTATTCAGGAGCAAAAATATACTCACATTTTTTCCGGTGATGAATTTGTGTCAAACAAACTCGTTTACTTTTGACGGCGATATATAAACAATTCAGCCGTAACAATGTACTTAGTGTACTTTAAAAAAATCATTCTATTGCTTAGCATATTATAATTTTAAATTCCATATTTCTTAATATATGTAGAAATGAGGTAATACTAAAATCTATCCTCAGCCTAAGTTGGAAAATGCAAATTCATGGATTTATTTGAATTTCTATGAAGTGGTCATTTTAGAAAAGAAATTAAATAACGTATTTTTGTATTTTCATATTACCATATGTTATTTTAACAACGAATTTTCTCATTTTCCAATTTTCCTTTTTCTTTGTAATATAATATTGTGGGGACATAAAAAAAGTACATACATTTAAATTTCTGGTCTGGATGATCTCGATTCTTCATCTGATCTTCAGTCCACCCCAGTCTCTTTTCTAGGATTGTTCTACGGGCTCCAATTACGATTAGTACTGCCATCACCTTCATGTCCCTTAACTTTTTTACCTCTCGGGCTAAGTCTAGATATCGAATTGTTTGTTTTTTTTTATTTTGTTTTTTTACTTTCCTTTTACTCTGTGGTCTGCTGGAACGACCAATATTCACGAGATGAAGAATAAAGAAAAGACCAGTGGAAACGTATTTAAAAAGATAAATGTACTAGACAGTACAATACATTGAAAGAAGAAGAAGAAGAAGAAGAAGAAGAAGAAGAAGAAGAAGAAGAAGAAGAAGAAGAAGAAGAAGAAGAAGAAGAATTGATAATGATGAGAATAGAAACAACATGCAAAAATCAAAAGAGAAAGAAGGCAAAGTGAAATATATAGAAAGAAGAAGAAGAAGAAGAAGAAGAAGAAGAAGAAGAAGAAGAAGAAGAAGAAGAATTGATAATGATGAGAATAGAAACAACATGCAATAATCAAAAGAGAAAGAAGGCAAAGTGAAATATATAGAAAGAAGAAGAAGAAGAAGAAGAAGAAGAAGAAGAAGAAGAAGAAGAAGAAGAAGAAGAAGAAGAAGAAGAAGAAGAAGAAGAAGAAGTAAAGAAAAGTAAAGAAAAGAATGAGAACGAGAAAAGATTGAAAAAGAAAAGAAAAAGAAAAAGAGAAAAGGAAGAACATTTAGAAAGTTAAATCAAAATAAGAGGGAAATGTTAAAATTGGAATGAAATTTGTAAAAGAAAAAGAAAAGAAAAAGAAAAAGAAATAGAAAGAGAAAAAAAGAAGAAAATAGTGTCATGAGAAAAAGAGAATGAGATAAAGAAAAGAAGAAAAAAGTTGGATAAGCGAAGATGAAAAATGATAAGAACATAAAAAGTGAGGAAGAATGGGAGAAAAAGAAGAGACAAGTTGCAGAGATGCCAAATGTTGGACGAGAACAAAGAGATTTATAAGATGAAAAAGTCTTGGAAACCGAAATGAAGACATAAATGGTATGGGAAATGGGGGAAGGGATGAAAAAAAGTGGAGATTTCCAGAAACAAAGACATCGAAAAAGAGAGAACCTACCAAAGTCTCCCTATAACAGAAAACATCCCTTTCCGAAACCCAATCATCCACACCCAAACCCTGGATTCTTCCCACCTTGCCCCTTTTCCTTCCCTCCTGTTGGTATAAGCGAAGAATAGTGTCAGCACAATAGCTGATTTTACCATTGGATGCCAATGTCGTCTCCACGTTGGTTTGCTGAAAATATGCAAGGAATGTGGCCAGCCAACTGGTTGTTTTCAAATGATCAATTATTTCCAAAATGCCAACCTCTCCCTCTCGTCTCCCCCTTCCACTCTACAAGCGTCGACGGTTTGGAAGAATCTAGGAAAAGAGGGTGGTTATGTGGAAAGACGCGGGAAGGATTATTGATTCCATTTTGGTCATCCCGGCGATAATGGCGGCCATAGCTACGTCGGCGGCTGATGTCGCAAAGAATGTGTCGCCCGAGGGCTAGTGTCTCACCACACCATCCTAGAAGAAAGAGAAAAAATAAATAAATGAAAATGTCCCCTTTCTCGTTCCATTCCGAGACAATTAATTTACAACAAGTTGGAATTCTCTATTTATCTCATGTAGGAATCTACAGGCAGAGAAGCAATGGCGTCGAATGCAATAGCGGCAAAAGAATGTCGTCTGCTTTTGTTTGGATTTAAGGGAGGGCGAAAATAAAACGGCGTGCATTTGTTGAGTGCGTACGCACATGAACAAAGCTTTGTTCTTTCTTCTTTATTTCCTAAGTCAGGAATTTTAAAATTTTATATTATTTAAATTATAATTTTTCCTCTTTATTAAATTCAAAGTTCAGAATTTTTTTAGATTCAAAGCAGCTACTGAATGTCTTTAAAAATGTCATTATCGGTATTATTTTCACTTAGTCTTTTTCATTTTTCCATTAGACATATTATTTTCTTCAATTGAATTCAAACTGTTTTCTGTGAAACACGGGTTTCTTTTTTTTGTAAAAATACGCACTTATTAAAATAGAAACTTATACAATTTCTTTTTAGTTACAATGCCTTCCATTAAATCAGAATTTTTAGAAAATTTTTTCGTTTTTGTTGCATTTTTTTCTTGATATTTATGATTAAAAAATCTTGACACACTTTGACTTGCATTTTTAAATCTTTTTTTTTAAGTGAATAAAGACCCATTTATTTCGCCATTTTATGATTTGAGTCAATATATTTAAATCATTAACTGCTTTTTCATTTAGTTACGTATAAGTCGAATTGACAAAAGCATACAGTCGACTGAGTTGTTAACGAGAAGACCTGAAAAAGTTCATGTGAACAAGAAGCCTTGTGTCTTTGTATCATATAGAAAAGCAAATATAATTTCCTATTTTAAGGCCAAATAAATTTTAAAACTATTTTCATACCTACGAATAATATCATTTGACTAGTTTATTCTATCTTACTAATTCAAGAAAAAGAAGAAAAAGGATAAAAAGAACAACAAAAACAACAACAACAAAACAGCAACGACAATTAATGACTGAGAGTAGAAAGAATATTAGAAAAATAGATTAAAATATCTGAAATTCATAGATAGATAGATAGATAGACAGATATCCACTTAGTTTGATTTATATTTTTTGACTGGTACCGGTGTTCTGTGTTTAAACCTATGTAAAAGCCATGATTTCAAATGTTGATTTTCTAGGCTTACAGGCATTCTTTATTTGGAAGATTTAGTGCATCAAAATCTTTCCAAGTCCTTTCATTTGCAAAAGCCGACTGTATTCTTACAATATAAAGTTTTAAATAAGCTATAAAGACCTGAGATTTTGGCATATTTCCAACAATTGTCAGTGTTCAAATCTAGATAAGAGCACACATATCAAATGCTACTTTTCTAGGCAAACTAGCAGTCTTCACTTGGAAAATAGATCCTATTATTTGCTGTTTCGAGCTATAATAAATCAGATTGTTCAGGTTTAACTTTTTAAATTTTAGAATAAACTCACTTTATGATCAATATACTTAAATACTGAAAATGTATTTGATTCGAGATCTTTGTAGACTGTTTCATTAAGCTTTTCAAAAACCTCCAAACGCCAATGCTATGAAATTATCATCCTTACAATTATAATCTCCTGAGTTTTTCACACCTGGATTAACTAAAGTCTAAGGTAATCTTCAAGATTAATCTCATTATTCTAGCTGATTTCTAGTCTGGATGGTTTCAATACTTCAACAGATCTCCAGCTTACCCACCCTCTTTTGCAGATTCTTTGGGATGTTGCAAGATTACAGTTAGTACCATTATTGTATTCATGTTCCATAGTTGTTGTTTTTTTCAGATCTCTGGCAAAGTCCAGGTATTTATCCAGTTCTTTCCTTTTCCTTTAATGTCACTCGGTGTTCCGCAAGAATAATGAGGTAAGACTACAAGAAACTTTTTAAAATTTTTTACCAGGTTTGTTCTTGATGGAAACTGTTTATTTTTCTATCACAAAAGAAAATTTTGTGCATTTCATTTACCAGGAGAAATTTTTGTTTGTACATATAACATTTGTTTGTATGATCAAAATTCAGTCGTTTGCAGAATGCCCAGTAGATTACTTTCCCTAATCATTCGTGCCTACTTTTGCATTCCGTCTGCTCAAGATTTCTGGTTATTATTATTTTACTCCTTGAAAGTTTTTTTTTACTCTACTGATTATTTGTGGTGTTTCACTGGAGTCTTAGTGACAGCAAGTCTCCTCAGATCTCCAGGACTCTTCTCAGTATTCTAACCGATTTCAACAATGATGTTGTATAAATTTTCTCGATTCTTCCTCCGATTCCCAACTCTTCCATTCTCCTTAATAAAATTTATGGAACGTTCCAAGTGCACCAACTACAATTGGTATTACCACCATCACATATGAGTTCTCTTTCAAGGTACAAGTATCAATTACTCTTTTCGTTTTCTTTTCTTTTCACTCCATGGTACGCTGGAATGGCGAAATTCACTAAACGACAAGTTTCTTTTTTTTATAATTATCAATTGCTCTGGTTTTCTGACCGGGATTAGGGGATCACTTTGTATTTCAAAGATAATTTTATGTTTCATTTTCTTATACGGATTTTGGTTTGTTCGTATACCATTTAGTTGTCTGGTTAAACTTCAACCTCTTGCACAATTCCTAATGATGTCTTGTCCTATAATCCTAATGTGCTAGTTTGCTGCGTTCATTCACGATGTGATTAATTGTTCCATCTCTTTCTCCGGATAACCTACACTTGCGATTCTTTTACCTTTTATAGATATTCACTTCAACATAATTAGTCCTTATACTGTTGTTTTTTACTACTATAAGTAAATATTCAGTATCTCTCTCTCAAGATTTTCCTTTTGTAGCCATATCCACGTCTTCTCGAATACAATTTCGCCAGTTTGTCGCTTGAAATATCCATGCAGTTGTTTTTCTTCACGTTTCTGCTTCCAAGTTTTTGTTGTTTTTCTATTTGTATTTACGTTGCCACTGTGGCAATTGGCCGCAGTAATAATTTTTTCTTTACCCTTTCACGATCCCCAATACAAGCGGGTCCTCTTCCTCCTTCTTTTTATGCTGTTGGTTCTGTTGGTTCATTGTGGTGGTCGGTCTTCATCTCAAACTTCTGGGGTTGTTTATTCTTTATTTTCGAGAACAAACTCGGGTTTGTGTTCATTCTATCTAAGAAAATAATCAAACTCAGACCAAGCTCAGTTTACAAGACTTAGAATACAACAAATTAATCGCCTGTATGGTATGACACTCAACTGCATGTTCGCTCACTATTAGAGCTTAGCTTCAGGGAGCCGTCTCCCACGTAGCAGTCAGGTTTAAAATGGGATACCGACGGCGCCCCTGTATGTGGAATGCCGACGGATCTATTCTATTTTTAGCCCTACTTTTCAGCAAAAGGGATAAATATTTCCTTAATAAAAATGACTTTGTATCAAAACCTGCTAATAACAACCTGCATTATAATAATTCAGTTTTTGCATGGATGTTAACATAACATAGCAAAATCAGCATATAGTAGTGCGACTTTTGTTAGCAAAATGCTGTTAAAATAACCTAAATTGAAGAATAAAGTAGTTCCCAATCTGTTCTAAACTTCGTTATGATAATAGTGGGGGGTATTCTCTCAGCGCGAGAATGGTTTGAATGTCTGACCAAAGTAGACAACGCCAAGTCTACACATTTTTCTGTTTCGAATTTTGATTTCAGTGACTCTGTTCTCAAAAATTAGTCGACGAAAACAAAGTCTCTGAAAAGTTTCATTAGTTTAGAACTTTAGTTTAGTAAATTATCATTCTATGCACTTCTTATCTCATAAATATCACTTTTTTATATATCATTGCTCAGAAATAAGTTGATTCTAAATTAGATGCTACCCTTGGCCTTCTGTAAAATTGCCTAATAAAAAAGTACATAAGTTCTACATAGTTTGTGTCACTGTTTTGCAGACGCTGTTTTTTTTATTTTTTTATTGTTGTTGATTTCATGAGGAATCTTTATAATAAATCTTTTCCGATGTCCCCTACCTCTGAGTTATTTTTAGGGAGAGTAAGAAACCGATCGCTTCTTCTTCTTCTTCTTCTTCTTCTTCTTCTTCTTCTTCTTCTTCTTCTTCTTCTTCTTCTTCTTTACGGTTCCTCATCATCGGAGAAGAATGCAAGGTTATCTGGTCTGCGCATGTCTGGCGGGAAATGAGAGAGGGGTGGAAATGAAAGGGAAGGAGCGTGAGAGTTTCTCCCGCCTTCGTAAAATTTAAGCAGCCATTACTATTGTTGCTATTAGAAAATGGCGTCCGATCCTCATCTCTCTCTTGACGGGTATCAGACCTAAGGAATCGAAATTGAACATAGTACAAGAGGGTGGGTAGGGTACAGCGATGAGAATTCAAAATCTGCCGACGTTTCGAATTTAGCTTAATGATGAAGAGTCACGTCCTTTCATTTGTGTAGTTTTTTCTACTCTGTTTTTATTCTTTTTCTCTATCTTCCCTGGTTATCTACTGAGAGTAAATTCTTTAGGGAGAGGGATACGTAATTGGGTTGTATTAGAGGGGATTAAAATATTTCGCCGGACACGTATTCACTAATTCGATAAAGAATCAACGTTATATCTGCTTGAATGAGTGTCTCTCACCGGAATAATAAAAGTGTTTGCTGTAATGAAATGCGTTGTACAATGACAACACGTTGGGACAGCGTGTTGCAAGTTCATACATTTGAATATATCGTTGTGCAGTAAGAGTTAGCAAACCCATCTTGCATATCAGTTACTGCTGGATAGTGAGTTCGATCCCTGCAGTGATCCTCGTACTTTTGGCCTCTTCCTAAATCTAAGGAAAGTTTTTTAGATGGCACTTCATGTAATGTAATCATTTGAACGTTAGACCAACAGACCATTGTCAGTTACTTCAATTCTTACAGAGTACTCCAACTCGGGGCCTTGTTCCAAATATAATATATATTTAGGTGATGGACATCTCGCATCTTGTAATAGAAAACTCTTTGACCCACTCATGCATTAAGATACCCATATACCCCAAAAAGGAAAATCCCTGACTTTTCAAACTATTATTCATCGATCTAAATGCCCAAAAATCAATTTGCCATAAACAGATTTGAAAGTTTTCTTCATCCAAACTAAGGTATCGAATTTATCACGTCTGCCATTTTTTAGTGTGGGGCATTAAAGACACAAAGCCAAGTTTGTCTAGAAAGATTTCTAATTCAAAATCAGATTCACATCAGAATTCAAATTTCATTACAACGTTTCTTCATAAATTTTTCAATATGCCACTCGTCTCTGTTGTATTACTTGAAGCTCCACTCTCATAGGATGTTCTTTTTGTCTCAATAAATCTCTCTCTCTCTCTCTCTCTCTCTCTCTCTCTCTCACACACACACACACACACACACACACACACAGTAGTTTAAATAAATCTTTAAAAACCTGAAAAAAACTTATGGAAATATTTAAAATCGTTATAAGTTATTCAGCATTATTGCTAGTTTCATGGTGAAAATTCGATGATCAGCTTATCTCTACATCAAAGTGTTTAGCTTTCTATCGAAGACAGACAAGCATATTATTTCCATATATATATATATATATATATATATACGGGAGTCATTCAATGAAATAAGATCAATATTGCCTGAGGAGTTGCCAATTATAAACACTCTTTGTAGTTGCACTTTTTCAAGAAAATCAATAGTGATTGGTACTTTCATGTCACAAAAGAGTCTCAGAATGAAGTTTACTGACCACTACACCAGAATTTTTTCTTTTGCGGCCAATCAGTGTTTCCACTCCATGGACTTTCTTTTCGACTCACAGTTATAGTGACAAACTCTTGTTTAGTTCATTTGTAAATATTTTTGACTAAAATATGCTTTTCCGTACACATCGCATATTCTTCGGTAAATTTCTCATTTTTAGGTTTTCTCAACCATCAATGACAGATCTCTGTTCAAGCCTATTTGATTAGCTGCTGTTTTGAATGGCCTCAAAACAGACATTTTGACGAGATTAAAATATTTTTCTAGAAAGTAATTCCATCAATGCCGAGTTTATATATGTGAGAAAAATTTTGAAAAAGAAAAAAATCATTTTGCTTTTTTTCGGTGTGTCCAAAATGAGATAATAATGTATGGTAATTCGTATTCTAATTATCTAATTATCCAGTCAAAAAATATTCAACGACAGGCATGAAATAATGACTCCCTGAGCTCTATTGCTGAGTCATTCTTCTTCACTGTAATATATAAGAGGTGTGTAGTTACGATAAAGGAGGATTGTTTAATCTTTCTTTAATGTTGGACTCTGCATTTTTTCAGAAACATTATGGGTTGCTTGGCAAGGAAGGATTTATGTACATGTACCTTAATAACCAAGTAAAGGAGACTCTTCCCTACTTGGACACCATTCCATGATGCTAATCGAACATTGATGAGGCATCTTTGATTGAGCTTATATTCTACTTGACCGTCACAATCACAATGACTGACAATTGTAATACCTTTTTGTAAAGCATCACACAGTTCTGTCAATTAAACTCACAATGTCCAGATTTGGCTCCCATCATTTACAAGCTTCATTGTACAGCACGAATCACTATTAAAGATACCGTGAACGAGATTAAGGGAAACGTGATGAGGCAGCTGATGACAATCTCAACAGATAAATTTGCAGACTTCTTAGAAAAGTGGAAACTGCATTAAGATAAGTGCTTAAAATCCCAAGGAGAGGAAGCGGTATTTTGAAGAGAAATAACTTGCTATTGCCTGAGGTGTTTTTTCTCTCGTTAATATTAAATAGCTAGATACACTTCGAACATAGATTGTATACTGGCATGTAATGGTATCTTTATCTCAGACGATGCATTGTGTAACGGTATTAACAGGAGTCTATTTCTTTGTTCCGCATATTCCATGCTTAACGCATGAGTCATGTGCCCGGCAGATACACACTTGTAAACGAATGACGTGCTTCGATATGTCTGTTCAGTGCATCATAACTTCTAGTAGTGTATTCTGTTGCTTTTAATACCATTTTTTAAAATTTAACTATTTTTTAAATTTATTTTTCTTCAGTGTGTTTTAATACCATTTTTGCTTTAAATATTTCTCACCTGGAACAAATAAACTTTATACAGTTCAAAAATTACAACAAACTAAAGCTGAATACTCTGGAATAATTCCAGTCTGATATAGTCATTAGCAGAATTTTGATCCAAAATATTTATCTTATAATGTTCATTATATGTTATTAAAGTTTGAGTTCAATAACATATTAGAAATTCATGTTGAAAAAATAAATACTTGTGTAAAACAAATGATTTATTTATCCTTATGCGACAGAGTTAGGAGGGAGTCTTTGAGGCGTAATGACTAAAGTGCTGGACTGAGGCCTCGACCTTAGCTACTTCGATCTCCAGTCACTCTGTTACGTTCACTTTTGGGCTAATACCGTTAGGAAAGGTATCAATCCCCTTCTACTCCCTTGCTTAAGTTAAATAGTATAACTGGTAGTCTTCTACAGGGATGGCCTTGGTATTAAGTAATCCACAGAAACTGATACGGCAATTAAAAAACAACCTACCAATTTAGGGACTCATTGATGTACCGACATTTCATAGATACATATACAAAGATTTTATATTCAATATATGCAGTGTTATTAAACAGAATTATATATATATATATATATATATATATATATATATATATATATATATATATATAATCACCGTAAATTGAGATACGGAAACTGGGTTTTTATGCGAGAAAAATTCTATATAAAACCAGGGGTTGCCTTAAATGGCCGAGCTAAATTCCAAATATTTACCACTGGTTAACCCCTCAGTGATAAAATTCTGATTTTACTATTGATGTATAAGTCGACTCCTTGTTGTACAAAGTTATTCACAAGCTAAAAAGTTCGACTTATACGCTGCCTTTTAAGGTTGATATAAAGAGACTTATGTTGCTAAATCGACCACATATCAATACATAGAAACACGCATATATATATATATATATATATATATATATATATATATATATATATATATATATATATGTCCGTAGCGTAAGGGGGAAAATATCTAATACAAATATAGATTATTTGTACTAGTTATAGTATTCGGACTATCTCTTCCTTGTTATATTCATAAAGTTTCGACCGATGTGCCCTTCAGGTGTTTCTTGTCAAACTCAGAGCCCACATAGAACTTCGAACTGAAACCTTAATTCAATTCACTGGGGTAGATTGTTCCAGTTAACCATGACTGGGTACAAGTGTTAAGATGTATGATCTAACTGTGATACATACATGCATATATTCGGGGGGGGGATCTCCGTGGAGTAACGACTAAGATGTGACATCGAAGTAACCGAGTTCAATTTGCGCTATTAAGTTCACTTTTGGATTAATACTTTTAAGAAGGGTATGAAACCCCTTGTTTCCTCCAGCTATGGTTTAGATAGTACTACTAAACAAAGAAACCAAACTTTACATATGAACTGAATTTCATTGATTGATATGGATATGAAGAGGCTAAAGAGATAGATAGATAGATAGATAGATTCCAATAGCTTCTTGCGATCGTGACTTTGCTATTAAAGTTAAAGTTGCTCACTTTACTTTCTTTCCCTAATTCTTCTCTTATGTCTGATTTCTGTTTATAGATTCCCATAACAATAGATCTCTACACCGCTCTTCAATTTTCGAGACCCCAAGACAACGATAAATCAATAGTCATCTTACAGAGCATCGTTTATGGCGCTAAAAGATAAGAGGGTTAAGAAGAGAAAACGACTGGAGGTAGGAGAAAAGAAATGAGTCGATGAGATGACGTTCGAAAGGAAAAGGAAAACGGACAAAATGAAAGAAAAGAGGGGAAAGTGTGTCATCTTTTTCTCGGCTTCCTTTTGTTTTCCAAACACGAATTTGATTTCAAACCACTACGACTAAACAGTATTTGTTTTAGGATCTCTTCCGTAAATAAGGCCGTCTTCATATCGCACATGCGTGATTTAATATAGCTGTTTGAGTGTGCCGAACTCAGAAAGTCGGTCGACAACAGTAACGGACATGCAGACATGGAGACAGACAGATGAATAGGTTGACAAAAGGAAAAACGAATAGAGAGAGAAAGAGAGACTGGCGCGATTCTCTCTAATGCAAGAATTTTGCTCCTTGTAGATCAAATTAACCACTTATTACAAAGCCTACAAGAATGCGATGGCGTCTCTTTCTTTTTTTCTTTCTTTTTCTCTTTAACCCTACTGAGATCTTTGTTTACTTTACGTTCATTCGCCCATACTCCACTCTCATTTTCTCGCTTTCTAATCGTCACACCTTCTCCTCTTTCTCTTCCTTCTCCTCCTTTCAACCTCTAAAATAATCTGTAAGAAAAGGTTAAATGAAAATGTAATGCGACCACTTTTCCAATATTTGCCGAGCGTGTCTTTAAACCGCAGTAAAACATCTTACAGTCGCATCTAGTGTCATTCGATATTCATCTTCATCGTAGTTGCAAAAACAATGTGTCACAAATGTGCAAAAGTGTTGGAAGACAAAAAATAAAGAGAAGACGAAGATATCTTAAATGTAAATCGATGATAATTTTTTTTTTATTTACTTACTAAAAACATGTAACGAGTATCATTTAATAAATAAGGGGAATTTTCTAACTGAATATATGAGGGTCAAAATAAATGAGGAAATTTTTTTTTAAATTGCAGAATTTTTATTCACAAATATAAACAATTCTTTGTTTGGAATTACTTTATAGCAAAAAAATATTACATGTTACAAGGCTATTCAAAATGGCGGTAAATTAAATAGGCTTGAACAGAGGTTTGTTATCATATATTTGGTGGCTGAGAAGGCCTGAAAATGTGAAATTTCTTGAAGAATATCTGATAAGTACGAAAAAGCATGTTTACAAATTGGCTAAATATAGGTTTTCCACCACGATCCTGAACCAAAAGGAGTGAAAACACACTGTCCGTTAAAGAAAATGTTTTGAGTGAAATAGTCTGTGAAGAAGGTCATGTTGACAGTCCTCTAGAAAAGTTCTTCGTATTGCCTACTGCTAAGGCAAAATTCCCCTTATTTATCGAATGAACGTCGTCAAATCTTCGACTCATTGTTTTATAGATATTATTACATTCCAAGAGAACTATCCACGAGTAGCATGTCCTTAAATATGCTTGGGTAAGCAAATAACACTGATACAAACTTTCAAGTGGAATTAAAAATAATAAATAGCTATTAAAGATTAACTGAAATTCATTACATTACCTCTGAAATGTCAACTAATCTTTTTCAGTTTGTGTCTACAATTAATGATTGTTAATTATTAATCTCCGCGCGTAACTTTCAAAACAAGATTTAAAAATTCAAAAATGTTTATAGCATATCAATGACTTTTATTTGGATAATTGTTTTTCAAGCGCTATGATAAAATGTAATGAATTTAACTGAAACAGAATAGAAAAAAAATTAAATATTCGCCGTGGATAAAAAAAGAAGAAGGTATACATAAAGAGGCTATGCGTATTGGCTCATTCTGCGTATTTCCTGACTTAAATCTGTAGCCAAATTCACTCCATATTTCGCCGAGGAGTCTCATATCATTTCACTGTGGAAAGATATTAGTTGCGTATCTGAGGTACAAATTTTCAAAGGTGAATGTCTGCTCATGTTTCAAATGTTAATTATAATAGGTAAAAATATATTGATTTTCGCTAAAATGCTATGTAAAGGAAAAACAGCTAAAGTGTTGGACTATGAGCTCATAATATACGAGTTCAAAATTCATTTATTCTATTACGTTCACTTTCGGACTAATACATATGGGAAAGCTGTGAACCCCGTTATTCCCTTTCTATGGGTTAAGTAGTACCACTATTTATCATGTGCAGGTATAGCTTTGGCATTATATAACCCACGAAGGTTGGTATTCCATTAAAAGTAAATCTAAAATCCTTTATAACAACTTAATAAATATATTTTTAATTTGTACAGAAAACAATGACTTATTTAAAAGTGTTCAGTATTTATATTAAAATCTGATATTTATTATTTAATAGTTGAAGTCTGTCCTCTGATTTCCAAAAACTTTATGCAACATTTTAATTAATATCTATGTTCAAAATTGCTAGTTTCATTTGAATCTCAAACTTAAAAGAAATAACGGTTTAACGGTATTCAAAGAAACTTGTGTTTAATAAGAAATTGTTATATCTCATCTCGCTCGAAGAGCAACACTAAAACATTCGCTAAAAGAGCAACACTATAACATTCGCTAGAAGAGAAAAAAAACTTTCCTATTCATGGAGATTCAACAATCTTTATAGGTGTGCGTGTATGGATATCTATAATTGCGTGTTTCTTTATAAAAGGATGTACATACATAAGTGTATGTGCATATACACGTAAAAGCTCATATAGCAGTTCATGTGCATATGTATGTTTCTGTGTGTGTTTATGTATATATATATACACACACACACATTCACACATGAATATATAATTTCAAATTTATATTTATATGTATGCATATATTTAGGTGCGCATGGGTGGCTATATAAGTATAAACATATTTATTATCATATAGTTTATATATATGTGTGTATAGTGTATTTAGGATATATAAGTGTATACATCAATATACGCACAAATATGCAGTACTCATACGCATATATGAGGACGTATACATATATATCTATGTGCACACACACACACACACACACACACACATGTGTATGGGTAGGTCCCTGTGGTGTAGTGTCTAGCGTGTAAGATTGCAACATATATATATATATATGTATATATTTGCGTGTATGTGTTTATATGTGTATATAGGTGTGTAGGTAGGAGTGGTATTTCTTCCCATTTTTGAAATGCGTCGCTAGTGTCGTCGCAAGCGAGAAGATCGAAGTCAAAATGTACCTGAGGGACACGAACTTCGGATTTGCCCTCAGGATTTACTTCCGAAGACTTTCTTATTAGAGTACATGATCGCAATACAACGATGATTTGAAACTAACCGATAAATGGAAAAAAATAACCCGAAATTTTTCTGTACAACTTTTACCATCCCAATCTTTGCGGTCAATTATGAATTTGCACCAAACGGTAGATGAACTGCTGTTATTTTACAAAGTTTTGCTTTGTCTGATATATAAGTCCCAACATTTCCAGTTTCTAAGAGGTCACGCATCTTAGTACTCTACAAAGTTACTTTTACTTAACTTCTTGTCTTCTTATTCACTAGTGGTACATACCACTAATCTACGACCTAAAATGGCCCGGCGCTGCATTACTTGGGTAAACGGGCTTTAAGTGCGACTTAATCATAAGTTAGAGGTAATTTCGTTTCGTTTGGTTTCTTTCTTAAAAGAAATATCAACCTTCAATGCTACTGCCACCCTTATGGAAGAGCTGAAGTGATACTATTTAACCCATAACTGGAGGGATAAGAGGTATTAGTCCGAAAGTGATCGTAATAGCGCGATTAGACAACCATAATTTAAACTGTACAATAAAAGAAAACTCCACATAAAAGAAACGATTTACTAATCCTTTTTTAATATTATCTTTTGAAGATGATATCGTTGTTTAATCTTTGAAAGATCATGTGAGTGACGCTTAAAAGTTGTATTAATTTACACATTTTTGAGTGGTTGGCCCTAAGCAATAATAAGTAAGTAAAGTTGGCGACCGTAGTCGAGAGCGACCCGAAGGTTCCTTGTTCATTAGCTACAACACCGAAGTGTAGGGGAGAACGCTTCTCCTTTCTCTGGATTACTCCACTTTACCCTTGATAAATACCTTATAATGCAGAGGGTTAAGCAAGGTAGCATCAAGTACCATTTTTTGAGTCTTTGGTACGACTCGAGTAGGGATTGAACCCTGTTCACCTGGGCCATTGGCGAACACTCAACCCACCAGACAAATAGTAGGTTATATGATTATTTTTACTTATACTGCTTGACAAACCCAACTAGAAATGTTTGACTAAAAATGAACGAATCTAACGAATAATTTCCTCATTTTTTTTCATTTGATCTAAACTTCGACGAGATTGACGAATAGTATCGGTTTCCTACTGATTATTGTTAATTGTTATTATTATCTTGGTTGTTATAGTCACAACATTTCGGCTGTTTTACACTCTGGCCTTTTTCAGATGTATTTTTCTCAGAGTATATAAAAGATAAATGAATTCTAAAAACTGATACAAGATATCTCAGCGTATGAACAGAAAGGAAGTTGTCTCACGTTTCAGTTCAAAATTTCCTGAAGGTTACCGTAAGCAGCAGAAACGTCAGGAATATAATAAAGGTGAGAACAGCAGTCCGCGTCGTATAAATAACCGTGCAATCAATATTTGTATTATCTTGAACACTTAATTTGCTAAACATTTATTTCAGGTCGATAAATATCTCGTATTACCTTCACTGTGCACTTTCAATAAAATGATCGCTAGCAGGTTAATCGCACTGAGATTCAAGAATCCTTTATAAACGTTGGTTGGTTGGGTTTTATGGCATATCTACCTTTGTAGGTTATTTAACGCCGCCTTAGTAAATGGCCAACAGTTGGATTAGACTAATGTAGGATCCATAACTGCTATTAAACCATTTTCCAGCGATGTACGAAGCACTTTTTTTTGACATTTGACTTTAGATATAGAAAAGGACATACCTATCGATTCTTTGTCGACTTATTAAAAATGGTGGTACGCCTTGGATACCCTGCCTTCCAGAGTCAGAACATTAGTGTTAGAGATAATTTTAAAAAATCTATCTGATTTATAACCAATAGCATCTTAGAACTTATACGGTTCTTATTTTCGTGACATCACACGGGTCGTTGATCTCTCTGGGAGTTTTCAATCTACTGAAATAGAATGCTTTCACTCTCCAATTTGTCCATGCTTAGAGAATATCTCATATCAATTAATTCTTTATAATAAAATAATAATCTTTGTTTTTTGTCTCTTCCACTGTACCAGTATGTTTTACATTTTATCCACTACTTGACTCTGGAATTCAACACACAACCTCCAGAAAATCAGATATATTTTAACCAACACTTGTTCGTAGAGCCATTGTCTCTGGGACGAAATGACGAATATAACAGACACTTGAAACTATCTGAAGGTACAATGGTGGAAACATTGAAACTATATCAACCACGATAGTATACTAATCTGCGTACATTAATGTATAATAATGATAATCCTTTATCTTAAAAGTTCTGTTAAAAATCAGCAACTCATATCAACATTCAATGACTGTTGCTTAGCTTCTTGTCTTTTTATTCACAGTGCACTTTTCAATAATTTTTGTAGCGGCCTTCTCCTACTAGGCTGTAATTGCTTTGAAACACTATGCATTATTATTTTCCTCCTTGAGAGTTTTTCACATCAGCGCCTGCTGAAGGTCTTTCATTGGAATCTGAGTGACAGCAAGTCTCCTCAAGTCTCTAGGACTCTTCTCAGTATTCTGCCCGATCTAAATAATGCTGTTGTTTGGACAGTTTCGACTGGTCCCGTTATTTCCAAGTTCTCCAGTCCTTGTACCAATCCTTTGGTAACTGTAACAAGAACACCAATTACAATTGATATAACTGTCACTTTCATGTGCTACAGTTTTTTTTTTCAATTCATTTGCAATGTCGTGGTACTTACCTGTCTTTTCGCTTTCTTTCAATTTTATACTGTGGTCCGCTGGGACAGCAAAATCCACAATTTTGCAAGTTCTCTCTTTTTCATGGATTATTATAAGGTCTGATCGTCTGGCTGAGATTAGGTGATCCGTTTGTATCAAAAAATCCCAGAGGAGTTTGTGTGTTTCATTCTCCAGGACAGATTCTGGGTTGTGTACACCATTTGTTCGTATATTATTATTATTATTATTATTATTATTATTATTATTATTATTATTATTATTATTATTATTATTATTATTATTCAATAATCATTTTGTTTCAATCCACAGATGGAGATTGTTTTTATTTCACTGTCTGTGCTTCGAGTATATTTCTTACCATTTAATTCATCCTAGTTAATCTTTCCTTGACATAGAAAAGCATTGTAACTAAAATAACTAATACGAGGAAATAAGTTCAAGTACATTATGGCACAATAATGTTTTTTCATGGGAGGGGGAATCAAATATTAGAAAGTATCTTCACTTTGATTCAAAAGCCAAATGTAAATGAATATAAACCTCAAACCCTGCTAGAACTGCTGTTAAACTGTATGCTCAAACATATCATAAGGTAGAATGAGTCTTAGTTGTCTATCAGCTAAGTAGAAAGACAATTCTGAAGTGGGTGGTGCTTTTTATTTATGTAAATCTAAGAGAAGGTTGTTCCGACAAAAAAGTCCAAACTTCGATTAAAAGAGATGGAATAGAAATGAGGTGGCAACTCTAACTCAGAAAAAAAAATGACCTGTTCTAGAAATCGCAGATATGGCCTTACTCTTATTTTAGGTTGAGAGGCTTCTCCTATCGGAACATTATCGAAACAATATTTCTTCTTCCATTCCCCTCCCTCTGGTCTGCCATGTTAAGCTTAATAACCATCGATAGAGCAGTTAAGTGTAAACTAGTAACAAAGAATACGAAGAGAAACTAACTCCCTATCTACGGATTGTGAATTTAGCGCATTTTCAATGACCGTAAGAATGACGGATCAATTGCTGCTTGTAGAAAAAAACATGTTGAATAGCTAAGTCTTGTGGGTCCCGAAGGTTTTAAACCTTGCCTATTTTGGAACGTCTCTTCTTCCTCTAACGATAAGTTATCTGATTAAGTCACCTGGGGACTCATCCTTCCAATATAATTTGAGGCGAAAAGGTTTTAAATATTCTCTAATGCAACATTCATAGCAAATGTTTAGAGTTATGTCTCATCACTTTCAAATTGCTGAAGTATCTACCCTACTTCCTGCCAGGTTCCTTCTATATGGCATGATACTCTTTCTTCCTTTTGGTTTTTTACTTCTTTACTCATCCTCTATTTTGTTTTTCTTTGATCAATACAAATTCACACTGATATTAATTAATTCCTATTTTCTTTATTTCGTCATTATGAATATTAACGGTAGGTTTGTGTTAACATTCTCGAAAGGCTATTGCTGGAGACCAGTTTTCAGTTATAACGTATGAAGATTTCTGAACAGTATTTCAAAAACTAAAATTGGAATAATTCCATCTTAAATAATAGAGGAATACTAAAAAGAAATTCAAACGAAAAAAAAATTAAAGGTAGACTAACCAATAATTTTCAATGTAATTCCTATAAAATCAACTTTATATAACTTCAAATTCGCTTACTATTAAAAGAAGAATGAGTATCGTAATGACGTGAACTTACTATATATATATATATATATATATATATATATATATATATATATATATATATATATATATATATATATTAGAATAGTTTTCAACTCTATTTGTTGCTACGTTTTGCCTGTCCATAGCTTCTGCTATTCACTGACTGTAGTTGATTCCACAGAAGACGAGGGTATCTTTTGAAATTTATCTGTCTCTTCTGAGGTCTCTCTCTGTCTTAATAAGTCAGAGGTCACTTTGTTGTGTACCTTAAGTGGTAATAACTTCCTCAATATTTCATTACTTATCTTATTCGTATAAAAATACTGTTTAGTACACAGTTAAATGTTGCAATAAATACAAAAATATATTTCTGCTAATTATTAAACTTTAAAATGGTATAATTAACATACAGGAATTAAACTTTTAAAGAAAAAAAACGAGCCAAAAGCAGAACATTTTCCGTTTGACGTGGGAACAGGGGGTTGCTTAAACACTTGTGTATTGAGTATATAAAAAGTAACACACCCAGACTATATGCCTAGATCACTATTACGGTGAGTGGAACCGTGTCATCTTTGTATCAAGGATGAAGCGTGACCACAAAGTCATCACCCTCTCACAACTGATTAGTGAAGCCAAACAGGTTTCCAACATAGTAAGTTATCTTAAATTTCTATCTCCCGCGGTATTCATTGTTTGAAAACCCACATAACATTACCTTATAAGCTTTTTAATTTTTCTCATTAAATATTATTATCTAACTATGCATAAATCCAGAAGTATGGAGCATCCAATGTGAATTAAACTCACAAGTTGTATTGAAAAGTAATAGCCAAGCTCGCAAACAAGTGCGCCGCATCAAACACCTTCAAAAGCTAAGAACTGTTTAGATTTGGCAGAAAGGGGTAATTATGGTTTATCTATTGAGAATAGAGCACACTACTCAATAGGAATAAATTTATGAAACTAACTTGGCTATTACTTGTCTAATTCCGCTCCATGCTCCTACTAGATGGAAATAAGAACACTGAAAAAGCTTTTCACTTCCATTTTTCACTATTTGCAAAACTGGCCACTACTAGCGGTGTTACTTACTCTAGACCCTAGCTAATATTGTCAGACAATCTTTATATCACTTCACCTGCTTGACTGACAAATAAGTTCCTTCCATCTTAAATATGTATTGTTACACCGTGTTTATTCCAAAATGAAATTGATGATCCCAATAAACTGAATTGTTTTCTTAAAGAGTATGTTACATCATTCCAATTTTTCCTACTTCTTTCCAAAGTTATATAAATTTTCTCATTTTTGTTCAATGATTCTCAACTTATGTACGGAGTTGTGTGTTGAGATCTAGCTACATGCTCTACCCAACATGAAAAAGTTGGGGCAAAACCATCATAAAAGAAATGACCCCGAACATACCAGACCATTTTACAAATTTGGAAAAGAAATTAAACATTTGTCAATTAATAAACATAGAAGCTTATGATTAGGTTAAAAAAGATTCATTTAGTATCCGTTTGAAATTATGTGAAGATTAAGAATTGGCTTCTATATCCTCTACTTGTGGACTTCAAAACAAGCATTGGGGAGTTACCTTGTGATACACTTAATGTTTCTTTAAGAGAAGAGAATTATATGTAATTTTTGAAGAAATAATTACTATGTTCTGTTGTTGAAATTAAATAAATTCATTTATCGATACATTTTTGAGTTTTTGAAATATTCCGCCAAAATACATTTTTCATTTTGGATATCGAGCTAGAAAAAAAATGAAATTACTATTTTAACTGATATGGCATTGAAAATAACAGTAAGATGGCAGATTTTAAACCCGATTTCCTTAATTTGGAACAATTTTCAAGTCCAGAAATGAATTGATTTTGTTGCAAGAGCTAACATGACAAAAATGCAACTGAGACAAAAAAAAACAAAAAAAATAAAACACACAACAAACTTTGTATCTTCCTCCAGAGCCAGATGTTTCGGGCACCAACTAAGAATCGAACTCGCTAATATTATTTTATGAACTTAGCTCGTAAATAATTACACCATAATTCATTGCTTGCTGCCTGAGGCACCCTAAAAGTGGAATAACTATACACAGCTTGGATTTAGCACAGAATCGCAACTGGTGTGCAAGACTTGCTTGCAAACGATTATACCACAGTGAAATGCCTTATTCCTTTACTAAGTTTACTAAAGTTGTGATACAATGTCAGGTATTAATATTGCTTCTACGATAGAGGTAGGATTCGACACAAGGTTAGCTTCTTAAAGTGGAAACTCTCTTCCATGCACGAATGCAAGGGGAGCTCGATTTTGGAACGTTAGTATTATGCTCAGTTTGAACGTTGTGGTTTGACATGAAAAATAACGATGCAAAATATTTTTTGCATATATTTACCGTTTTTTGAAGAAATGGGTCTCAAGAGTAACTTTAGATTCAGAATTCGTGATTTGGAATGTCATTCCGGTGATTATTGAAACATTTGATACGGTCAAAAATTCCGTACCCTTATGAAATCAAACGCGTGAATATCATTTGATAAAATATTTACTAATCGCAACATTGGCGTCGTTTTCAACAAATCGAATAAAAATTAGTCAGAATTATGAAAAATATAAAAATATTCACTTGTTTGAGTGCAAAAATATGTATTTATGCTGTGGGGATTACATCCCTTGACTACCAAATTGTATTGGAAACGGTCACAAGGTAGCATGGTCAAATTAGTATATAATGCGAGTGTGCCCAAGTCAAAATCGCTTCTGTCTCGATAACTAAATTCTACGCTCGTGTGCTCAGACAAGTTTCTTTCTAGCACTGCAACCTTGTGTCGCATAGCATTTCTTAAACCTCTAAGTCTTCATATTTTTTTTTTTTTTACTATTTTATTTTATTTTATTTTTTCACTCTAAGTCTTCATTCAAAATTTCTATTCTATCTAATATATATTTATATTGAGGACTTTACATTTAATACCTCAAACTTAACAGGGCAGACTTCGGTACTTCTGCTACAAGCTCATTGATATTGATGAAAGAGCGCTTCCTTTTTTTCGGTTTATGGAATTCACGTTTTGTTATTTTCTGATGGTAAATAAAGGACTAAATTTATTTTGCAATAAAACTCCATAAAACAGAAATTTCTTAGTTTTTATCAACCATAGCAAAATAGATGTATTTTATTTATGAATCTTGTCTACGGAACTTTCTTTTAATGGGTATTATTTACGTTTCTACCGTCATTAACACTTGTAATAGAAAAATTAGCTAGTCCACTTGCATTTTTATATTATAGAATTAATTATTTAAATAAGAAAAAATTTTGCTTAATCTTCATAATTTTGTATTTTTGAAGTTGTTAGCATTTATTCTAATCGTATTTGTTTTTCGGTGGAAGAAACTATATTTCCAATTTTAGGAATGATACGTTATTGTTATTTTTTTCTTGTTTCGAATTAGATTTTACCTTTGCGAAATGTATTGATTTAGGGTCATTTTACAGTTTCGTATTAAAATGCGTAGCTGATCCCCTTTTATACAAATATTAACCTTCGCAATTTTTGACTTAAACACCTCTCCTAAGTTCATGATGAAAAAAATCTTTAGTTTTTGAAACATGATGAACAAAATTGATGTTTAAATTCACTGAAAATTTGTAACTTTCTTTTTTAAAGTGGAAGAATCCCTGACTACGTAATGGTTGACGTGCTGCACAGTGAAATTATTGTTGGCTAGTTCAAAATCCAGTTGAGCTATTATGTTGACTTTTGGATTACTATCCTTGGAAAAGGTTATCCCCACCCAAGTTGTGGGTTAAATAGTACCACAACAGTTCTTCTGCAAGGTTGTTTTTGGCATTAAATACTTCAGGAAGGTTGAAATGCCATTAAACAAAGAAAAGAAACCAAACCAAATCACTTTTATCCGCTCTAAAATATACCTACATATGGTATCCTAACATTGTTAAATGGCACAGATGTACCTTTTGTGGGTGAGCTGAATTTAGGTAAACCAAAGAGAAGATTACTGGTGTGTTAAACAACGACAAAAAATTTAAACAATTTGTCCCTAACCCATGCATTATTTAGAATAGAATTAGGTGTAGAAAGTCTAACTCAAATTCAAACTATTCAAGATGTCTCTTTAAATAAACTAACCTTGGTTAGGGGTCATGCGCGACAAATACTATCCCTAAAACAAACCTTTACTCCTTACCATAATCATCAGCCATTTTTTTAAGAAAATAGAAGACACTTTAATTCATAATGAATATTTTTTTGTATTTATTTATTTATTTGTTTGTTTTTCAGATAGAAATGCCTGGAAAAAAAGTTCAGTTTTAACCCATAGTAACAGTTCCAAAACATTTTCTAGTCGACCTTGTGATTTGGATAAAATAGAAAGTTAACCAGTTTATATATTTCCTTTAAAATACCTATACCCACTTGAACAATTATGATATCCCAAAATTGATTGCAAAGGATATAATTATTATTTTGCAAACAGTGAATTCACTATTACTTAACAGGTATGACAAACGGCAAAAGGTGGACTGAATATGTTTCAAGACAACTAAATAGATTAATTGAAAATCGTTTGCTGCTCCCAAAGTGAAAACAATTGAGGAATATCTAGACGCATTATTTGTTGTTGTTTTTTTTTTTTTTTTTTCATGTTGTAGAAAACAGATTATCTAAAATATGATGACTTTGTTATAAAGTGCAATAAAGTAAATTACCAAAATAGGGACATAGTCTGCACTTGCGCATCTAACAAAAAATAATGATAATTCTATGGATATCTTTTCATTTGTTTAATTTGAACAAGTTCCTGTCTCAATTTAGATAAATTGGACACTATAAAATTACTTTTGATCATCTTTTTTCTTTCGGTAAATTATGTGGTAATATTTTTTAAATATTTGTCATGTGAATTAGATTTGTTAATAAACGTATATAAATTTTGAAATTTCAGGTTCCTATGGTAGAGAGGGAATATCTATAAGTTCAGAGAGAGAGAGAGAGAGAGAGAGAGAGAGAGAGAGAGAGAGAGAGAAAACCAAAATCACTTTCCAACTTGAACCTATTGACAAAGATGCTATCAAAAATCCCAAGAAAATGCAACTGAAACCAAAAAATTCGACGAACAAATTGAAAGACACCAACAAGATTCTTCTCATGTTGCCTCAACATCCGATACTTTTTTACATACGTCTTCCAGTGAAGAAAAAACTGATTACAGTTTTGAGTCAGGGAGACAATTTAAGAGATCTTACCGTCTTTTAAAAATGCCTTGATATTTTATGAAACTTATTATGCGTGATGTATCTAACAGACTTGTTGCTTACTTTGCTGATTCCTTTCTATTGTATAAACAACACGTTAGTCTTCTTCTTTCAAGCGTTAATTCAGATAGATTGGGAAAAGGCAAGATTGAAAGTAACCAGTCACCATTCTCCAGATCAATGGAAATTCCATGTGCATAAATTGATCAGCACTTATTCGGTGATATTTCCTATAAAAATGACAAGACAGATAGATAAACTCTGTCTGTGTGTGTGTGTGAGAGAGAGAGAGAGAGAGAGAGAGAGAGAGAGGGGGGGGAGAAGCTTTTTGACTGATGACAGAAGGAAAAAAAGCATTGATGTTGTATTTAATAGGTGGTATTGGTGCTTTCTTCCTCATTTCCGCATTAGGTGCCTCTTACAATAAGGAACTGAGAAGAGAGAGAGAGAGAGAGAGATAGAGAGAGAGAGAGTTGTTTTTTTCCATAATTGAAAGCTGAAAATGCTGCTTCGCGTGATGTAATGGGTAGTAAACTAGATTAACTAACCATTTATAGTCAGTTCAATTCTCGCTGGGTGCCTCATACATTGTTTTTCTGTCATAACTAAGCTAAGCTTAGTAAATAACTATAAAAAGAAACAATTGTTTATTTCCTTCATTCATTTCCCGAAATGTAAGTGCACTTCGTTCACATCCGCCATGGACATTCTAATGTAAATATACACCGTTGACTTCTTTGTTATCTACCACAAGTTGCGTCTATAAGGAAGACAAACTTTAAACGTACTTTTCTTTCTTTCTTTCTTTCTTTCTTTCTTTCTTTCTTTCTATTAAATGTATTATCGTTACTGTCTCTGTTTATTCATTCTATTTCTATTATACAGTCGCTCATCAAGACAAAACTCCTCGTCTTTTGTTTTCAGTACTTTTCTAATCAAACGGATTAGACAAACAAGAGACTTTTAATCAAATGATTATTTAGATGACCATAAATATTTGTCTATAATTAATGTTTCTTATTCATCGTTTGCTTTTTATTTATTTGATCTAAACTTTATTCCGCTCTGTTGGTGCTCTGACTGTACCCCCTGCAGAGAAGTAAGACCCTCTCCTGCCTCAAAAAAGAGGATCCAGGGTATGACACTAATCTGCATCTGGTAGTGAGACTCCACTTCTAGAGCTCTGCGAGGGTATGGAGTACCCACCCCTTCATTGCTATTACTTTCAGTTTCACTCTGACCCAGAATTGAAGCTGTGAGGGTCTTATCTCTGGGTCAAATAAATCTGTTTGAAAATTATTTGTAATTGGTTGAACCATTTAAAAAATCTCTAAAAAAAACTACACAAAAAACGTTTTTGTGTAGTTCTTTTTAGTGTACAGTGAATACATTTCCCTAGCTTCTAGGCATACAATAATCTTTAACGGGTTGACATGCTGTTAGAATCAATCAACCTAGATTTTTCTATTCGAATGCAGAGTCGCATCGCAATAAAATAATGATTATTAAACCAATGAGCAAGCAATTACTCCACAGCTCGATGCTCCTCTCTAGTTGACCCGGTCTTGTGTCAGACTACGATTAGCTTAATTATAATAATTCACTTGCAATATCTTTTTAGAGATAATGATCGGTCCAAAAGTAATATGTGCTATTTCTACAACAGATACAGGGAGTACAATATGTATAGTCCAACTTTTCATCTCTAAAACACGATTTTTCACATCATTATTACTATTGGCCAGTGATGAATAAGAGCTTGCATGCCTTTCTCTTAAAAATCTGCACTAATGGAGGCTACACATTTTTTCACAGCAGCGATGACAGCATTATTGTCAGAAAATGTTGACCACGTCGTCTTTCTTTCATCTGACCGATTGGAATAACTGAGCTGTTCGAAATATTATCTTTTTCGTGGGTCGACTGCAGTATTGAACATGGTTTATCAACCATAACATCATTGTCATACCACAGCTGAAACGCTTTATCCGCCGTATATTTGTGCTCACATCCACTGTTTGTCTTTCTCTTCGTTATCGTTATGCAAAATTCAATGAATGACAGTCGGCGTAATTTTTGGAGGTATTCAACACCATACATCATTTTATTTAAAGACTGCTGTAACATTAAAAAACGATTGAAGGATTAGTGGCGGAAAACTTTTGCCTCTATTGCCATTCCACCAACATTCATTTCTCACTCTTGTTCATTGCATGGCGAAAATACATCGTCAATAATGTGGAAAAAGTGTTTTATAGCTGAAAAGTTTTTTTAACCTGGGATGTTATTGTACAGCCTGTGTCTGTTGTAGTTTGTCGTAAAGCTTCTCTTTAATGTCGGAGCGTCTCTCGAATTTCATTATTTAAAAAATTCAATTTGCAAATACTATTATTTACTTGCATCATTTATTGACTACGTTAACCCTGATGTTGTGTCACATCATTTTTTTAGAATCCATATCAATTTATATGAATTGCAAACGAATAAATAAATGAGAGGAAGTATCCTAAAATTATCATTCTCTTGTTTGCACCCTTCAGAAAATAGAATGATTGGATTGAATGCGAATATAGATTCTTCAACATAAGTTTTAAATTGCAAATTAGATTAAAAATGCTTTCTCGGAATTTGAGCATTTGATTGCTTTTGCACTAACCAAAATTTTGTTTGTGGCTTTCTCTAAAATATATGCTGGGTTAAACAAATAACACTGTCATGAAATTGCAAGTTGAATCTCGAATAATTAACTGTAATTAAGACTAAATTAAATGCATCACATTACATCTGAAATGTCAACGGAATTTTTTTTCGATTGTATTTACAGTTAACAAAATTTGATAAATTCCAAAAAGTTTATACCCCTGGATTATACTAACTTATATTTTCATTATTAAATCATTTATGTTAATATCATGATTCAAGAAGTACGATAATGAGAAATGAATTCAACTAAAACAAAATACTCACATACCTATATTGTCATCCACAAACTGTTTCGTTTTATCACAACTCTTCAGTGAGGCTAGACATGTAGGACGCTTCAAGCTGGGATTGAAACCCACCTAACTTTACGCTAGATTTCCATCTTACAGCTCAGGCATTTAGACGACCTACGTCGACTCGGGAATTATAATGCATATTTTATTAGCTTTCGTTTGTTTACATTTTTGCGCTATCGGATACCGGAGTGCTCAGTTCGTTTGAAGAACTTTGCATTACCTACGTGACTGCCGTTAATTCCTTCGTCAGAGTGCTCAACCCCCAGGAGGGGAGCGTATATATTCTCTTCCACAGACAGATTGTTTCGTTGTTTCACAACTCATCAGTGTGGCTAGACACGCAGGACGCTGCAAGCAGAAAAATTCGAAAGACGATTAATATCCAGTAGTTTTTAGGTATTTACTTTGCCTCAGCAATTTTCGACATAAAAACAGCTGCTGCTAAATTTGAAACCTGCGATTCGTCTTTTCCAAAATTCCCTACACATTTCATCGTGGATCATCATATCATTGAAATTGAGTTTTGTCTGTCAGAAGTACAGATTTTCAAAGGTGATTGTCTGCTCACAAGTTTCAAGTATTCATTACAATACGTATAAATTTATTGAATCTCTTTATGATACAACAAAAATAAATGATACGTTAAACTTAATAGATAAAAATAGTTTAAAACTAATAGAATACAGATTTTTCAGATTTTGTATGGATTACTCCTCACTGCTTTTTTGCTGTTTTACTGAAATTTACTTACAAAAACCGGATTTTTATAATATAATGTATAATACTCTTAACGAATTTTCACTCTACTATTAGTACTACTTCACTGAAGTCTGAGAGAATGCACGTCTCTTCCGCTGTCAAGGATTCTTGCCGATCTTAACTGCGGAGTGATCTGGACGGTCAGGAGAATCTTAATTCTTCCACAGATTTCTAGTTTACTCCGTCTCTTTTTGGCTCTTTGGAATTGTTCCAAAGGCTCCAACTATCATTGGTATCACCATCGCTTTCTTTTTTTCATACCTTTATAAACTCTCTTGCCGGCATTTCTAAATATTCTTCGAAATTTTTGTTTTCTAAGATCTGTTGAAATTGCGAAGTCGACAAATGAGTTATTTTTCTTTTTTTTAACTAACTCAAAGGCCAGTTTTCTGGCCGAGATTGTGAATGTTTTCTTCAGAATTTCAGAATATTTTCTGTCCCATTTTTCGGGATTCTTGTCTACATGGTTTGTATGATCAAACTTCGATCGTTTGCATAGCTCTAAGTTTATCATGGTCTCCACCCACTCAGGTCTACTTTTGTACTCATGCTACATAAGTTTCCTTCATTCGCTGATGCCTTTGATTGTCGCATCTCTACGCGGGCTATTCTCCTATGTCTTACCTATTTTAACTTTGACAACGTTGTTGTGTGCTGCCGTTAGGATCGACTCGGTTTCTCTCTTTAGGTTTCCTCTGCGTAGTTAGTTTCACGTCATTTCACACATAATGTCTTTAATTTGCCTTCGGAAGTGTCCAGGTTTTTATTTTCTTTTTCTTCATCCGATTTATAATACCCGCTTTTTGTTTCTTCTCGAGTTATTTTAGCTGCAATAATTGACTCTTGTGATAAACCTGTTTTATATATTTTTCAAGTCCCATATCAAAAAATCGTCAATGCTGGTAAGTTATCTTTCTCCCTTTATTTTGACATATAGCCTGTCCACATCATCTTTTGAATGAAAAGTCATTAGCTTCCTTGTTCTCTTGTCTAGGTTTTTACACTGCAGTCTTGTCTAGTTCAGGAAAGGTTTAGAGTACCTTTGATTACGTTTTATCAGCAGAGCTTATTTACCAATTATTTGCTTGTTCTTTAAAAGTATTCTTTGTTTACTTTTTCTTAAATCTCTGTTTTTTATATTCATTATTTTGTATGGTGGCTGCTTCTAAGTTTCATAGTTATTTGTTACTTGCTTCCTCAACGAGTATTTTGCTGATTGAATTGTTATATTCCTTTTGTTTCTTCTTTTTTTTTTCCCCTTTCTTTTATTCATTTCTTATTGCCAGGTTTCAATTTATGTCTTGGACAAAGATTTTAACAGTTTGTATTAGGGATTCCAATTCTATTTTTTGCG
Organism: Sepioteuthis lessoniana; assembly: GCA_963585895.1. Lineage (NCBI taxonomy): Eukaryota > Metazoa > Mollusca > Cephalopoda > Myopsida > Loliginidae > Sepioteuthis > Sepioteuthis lessoniana. Next base: position 74,311,045 of record OY757923.1, on the reverse strand, counting down.
GGGAGATATTTCACATCATCATGGCATCTTTTGCGATTTTGTGAATTTTTCGTATTCTAGAGGTCTTGGGAGTATGGAATAATCCGTTTGTTGCCCTCTGAACCGGAGTTTTAGTACTTGTCAGGTTACCATCTATCTATCTGAGATTATATTTAGAATGACTAAGAACAACAATATCAATTTGGCTCTTCAAAATGATATTCTGTACGAAGTGTTAATCTGGCTAAAATGATTGTGAACTACTTTCAATTTCTTCCTAATAATTAGAATTAGGATGGAATGTTTCACATCCTAATTGTATACGAATTATTTTTATTAAATATGAAGAATTGCTGAAAGTATTAGATGAGAATAGTCAATTGAATATACATAATCGGTTGGAGGTTATAATTATTAAACGGTAATTTACTTGAAACCATGTGACAGTGTACAAATTATTATTAAGAATAGTAACTTGAATCTATAATTGCTTACATATGATTACGATTAAATTGGACAAGTTACTTGAAATCATATAATTGTTTGAAAAAATAAACCAATAAGTTTTAAAATGCTGTAAAAGCAACCGACCATCACAACCAATTCAGACAACCTAGAAACCATCAATGCTTGAGCCACCTTGTAGGGAAATGTTCATATTCTGCTTTTATGACAAGTGTCTATGCATAAACTAGAATTCATTCTAGAAAATGAAACATGCTCAGATAAAAACAAATCAACTTGACCAGGCAAGAAAATGAGGCCTTGTTATAATATTCAAGAAGAAAATAACTAGTCAAATAGTGGACATCACCGTTTCAGCCGATCATAGAGTGAAAATAAAGGAAAGCGAAACACGTCATAAATATCTTGACCTTGCCAGAAAACAAAAAGAAAACTACCGAAGTGATAGCTTTTTCCCAGATATTAGTAACTCCCATAAAACTCTATATTGTCTCTTAGTTTAGGTTGGTATGCTCTCTGCTGCTGCTTCGATGTGGGCAGTGACGAAATTCTCATATTCGTCATTCGGATTTCGCCTTTCAGACATCTAAATAGCATTGAATTTGTTTCTTACAGTTGCCGTATATCTATTGTGAATATCTCTATTGTTAAGTGAAGACCAGTTGTAACGCGTATTTTAGACTATTTTTTCTTAGTTCTAAGTCGACACAGGCTTATCTTTGCTGTGACGGTTCTGTGATCAGAAGATACTCCTTCAAAAGAGGAGTATGCCTCACAGTTTACATCATTGTTTATCCACTTTTGTTTGTGATATATAATCTAGCTGTGCTTTTGCGTTATTTGGATTGGTGTTGATCCTCTCTTTTTTAGAATTTAATTTTTAGGCATAAAAGACCGTACTCGTGTGAAAGTCTTTTTGATATTTCAATTTCTATTAATGATCTTATAATGTCTAATAATGTCTATATTGTGCTCGGCTGCAGATACTGTAAGCTCGTGTAACTGGTTTATTTTGTTTATAATCCTAATGTCCCTATGTTAACAATATTTATGCATCTAATTATGTAGGGTTTGGGCTCTGTAGCTGATTTTTTGAACACTGGTGCCAGAACTCCAACCTCAGCAAAACGCACTCTGTGTTACCCACATGAAGAGTAATACGGTTTTGATTTACGTTTCCAAATAGTGGTGGATGTCTTTTGTTGGCTGTTTTTATTTTCTCATTAACATACGCCACCCTTAAAGATTTGTAGCTGTAATTTCCGTAATGAATTAATTTATCCTGAACGTTGACATATGAGGTTCTTTACCCAGGATCTAGTAAAGCTCGCCGTTGATCCTTTCTTCACATCCACCATGCTGCATTTCATGATTTCCATGGTTATATACTTGTGTGGCTCACAAAATTCTCTTCTACCTCTGAGATTTATCGAGTGACACGCTGGGGGAGAATACCTGAGTGGTTCCAGAGGTGTAAAAAAAAAAAAACCCAAAATCTTTGTTTTCCTAAAGTATAAATCCAAATATCCCATGTGTTATTATCTTATTCTCGCAAAGACAAAATTATTCCTGGGAAAATGTCTCGGTTTTTTTTTTTTTTTTTACGTGAATGAATTATTTTTACTCTGGTTGGGTCCCTTTTATCCCTAAATACTTTCAGAATGTCTTTTATCCCTTTCTTCAAAACCGGACTCCTGTAAAGAAATAAGAAAACTATCATATACTTAACAAATTTTAAATTGTATAAGTTTTAACTTATTTAAAGTCTGCATAAACAAAAATTTAAATTAAAAATTTAAATTTTTCTTTTCAAGACAATTAAAAATCTCATAAATTCCAGTCAATTTAAATTTTCCCAATGAGTTACTAATAATCAAATTTTGAGGTTTTTAAAGACTAAAGTTTGTTTTCGATTATATATATAAACACATAAAACTCGAAAAATCTACTAACAAATTAAGAAAATTTTCGGATCTTTTTAAAGACAACATTTTACTTCGATAGTTCTTTCTACTGAAATTGGAATCTCCTATTTTTGCTATTTTTATGTGGTATCAAATATAGAAAGTACTTTTACTTAAATCCATAAGAGATCTAAAAAAAAATTAAAGAAAGGAAATGATAGAAGGATAGAAGAATGTTTAACATTAGCGTTTACATTTAAAAAAAAAAAACGTTCAGTATTTGTGACAACTAAGAAATACAAACGAACTTTAATGATCAAGTCTATTTGTTTGCAATGAAAATCAAGAAAAAGAGTTATGGTCAATGGTCATGAATTAATGCAAGTATTACTGACAGAAAAGGTGACTTATATTCTATTCAAACTCCTCTGTATTTGAACTGATATATAAGTCCTTTTCTTTCCAAATGTTGAAATTTCCTAGATTTATAGTGACTAACTGAAAAGAGATTTGTTTTGGACTGGGCTAAAAAAAAAAAAGATCGTGGAAGAAGTTATAACATTCAAAAAAACTTTTCTGAATTTTTTTCTTAATATTCTCAAATTAAACGGGGGTAAGGCGACCTGTATGCCTGTGGGTCTTAATTCCTATCAAATACAGTAATTATATATTTCCTACCAGCGCCAGTAAAATGTGTTCAAGTCCGAGTAAAACTGCGATTTAGAAGGTTGGCAAGCAGGCAGGCCTCCTCCAGTTGAAAAAATTGATCCAATACAATCTTCCCCTCGGCATTTTATCTCATTTGACCCTATTCTGTAAAATGCTAAGATGAGTAAATGTCACTAAAAAAAGGAACATGCCGAACTATGAAAGCACCACACAGACGAGTGAGTTTGGACTTTACTTGAAACCTAACTCGTGTGACCATATTAAATTCACCCAATCGGCAGGGGTTAGAATACACCAAATGCATCTTCTGCAGAGGTATAAAACTCCCACCCCTTAAAAAATTGGGATTATCACTAAACTACATCCGGTGATGAGACCCTAGTTCTGGAGCTCTGAAATATGTGGAATTATGTCTTCAATGTGATTATTGGATAAGAATTGCTACCTGAAACCATATAACTATGTATAAATATTAATATCAGATGAGAACATTTCAAATCATGCAACTGAGAGTACATTATTTGTATTAGATGAGAATACTTGATACTTTATAACTGAGAGTAAACAAATAATTACAGACAAATAAAAAACAATTTTTTAAATGATGGAGTATTGGAATAATAATAATAATAATAATAATAATTTGAAAATAAATAAATTCCAGCATTAACTAACACCCAAGGAGTTGATATGCCATTAAAGAATAAACTAAAATGAAGCATAGTAAATCTCGTATCAAGGATATGGTTTGATAGTTTAGATGACCACGACTACTAAAATACATTCAATGTTCACTGAATACTTTACGCTTGTTTTATATTAGAGCGCCTCGCCGTACAGTAATAGTTTGAAAGCTCTTACAGACGTTTTCCGCCGTAGCGAGTTCGGTCTGTAAAAGGGATTCTTACACTCAGTAAGTTTAGAAATTATCAACAGATTCAACAGAATGGGAAATAGAAGTCATAGCTAACACCGTTGACACCACCACCATCACCACCTCCAGCATTATTCATTCAATTCAATCTTTCATCTTTGATTTGTATTATAGTGATGATAATGATGATCATCCTAACTATTATGTTGATTATTATCAGGATTAGGATTTTATTGGGTCAGTAAAAATTCCACCGTCTTAATATTGAAGTTGGCCAGTTAAAAGGCAGAAACAAAGGATAGTGACCATGTCTACATCCTGACTTGGGGATAGAGAGAATTATAAAAAGCCGCATTGTTTTTGTTTTGTTTTGTTTTTTGAACACTTTCATCACTTCCTTTTTTTATTTTCCTGGTTTCCGTTCCTCGCGTCGAACGGTTTATATAAATAGTCAGTGCTATTTGAAAGACCAAATTTGATTTGTGATTCATAAGGATAATCATCTCAAAAAACCCTGTAAAAAAGATCAATTTTGAAAGAATCTCAAAGATATACCAGTAAATACAGAGACACCTAGACAAAAATACAGGTAAGAGAAAACACATTTTTGTATGACTGCTTGAATCTTATTGATCTATTTATCTATTTTATATATTATGCTTTGAAATAATCAGGGAGTCACAGTCCTGAATGAACAGCATATTTTTTCTTTTTTTGTTGAGAGGGAAGTGGGGGTGATGTTTTTTGGAAGTTTTGTTTTCTTTCTAGTTTTTTTTCAGGAGAAGTGTGGATTGTAATTTATTGTTTTTTCATTTTTTGAAATATTTTTCGAAGATATATTTTCCTTGTTAATTTTGATTGATGAAAACTAGACAAACATTGAACTTTTAGTGTTCATGATGATATTGATGCTTAAATGTAGAAAAATGTGAAGAATTCTAATTTGCATTTCATAGTTTTCTCCGTTATATTGAGAAATTGTATGAGTAAATGTGATGCTCAGAGCAACTGAGGACCTTAGAAAATTATCATTCGGTTACAAATTGCAGAAATTTAAGTTTATTGCTCTCATAAAAGATCACTTTATATTATCCCATTTTTTTGCTTGGTGACACACGCGCACACACTCATACACTGGCAGAAATGTATATATATATATATACCAACCCCTCTGCTCGAACAGGATATAATACAAGGTCAATTTTTAAGCGGAGTTTAACAGGTTTGAACTCAGAGTTTTCCTTCTCCTAGACTAGTTGCCTCACCAAGGCTGTAGAACCTAGTCTGCCCTACTATTTACCCATAGCTGGAGGGAGAATGATTAGATTCATACCTTTCCCAAGGGTATTAGAGCTATGTGAAATGCAATTAGCCTGGTCCCGGATTTGAACTCGTGTCCATTTCCTACGACGATAATCATTACACCATGTGTGTGTGTGTGTGTGTGTGTGTGTGCATATGTATATATGTGTGTGCAAATATTATTATTATTATTATTATTATTATTATAAAACGTTTCGAACAAGCAATTCTCCAAAATGACCTGGTAATCGATGCTCTTATAAGCAAATCCTGAGTGAAATTTGAAACATTAAAAAGAGACAGTATGAAATACTGCACATGTCTAAATGTTTCCCTTATAGTGTGCGTGTACTAGCATCTGTATATATATATATATATATATATCAAGTCCACCGCACGAGAAGGATGTGACACAAGTTCAATTTGTAAGCTGAGTTTTACAGGTTTTCCTTCTTCTCGAGCGGTCGCCACATCAAGGCTAAGGAGTTCAGTCTGTCTTCTTATTTACCCATAACTGGAGGGAGAAAATTTGAATCGTACATTTCCCAAGCATATTAGCGCAATGAGTAATGCAAGTAGCTTCCTCTAGGATTTTAACTCGGGTCATCGTCCCCATATCCTAAGGCGATGGCCATTACCCAATAAGAGCGCGCACACACACACATGCACACACACACACATTTTTTTTCTTTTATTGATTTATTTTTAACAATATATGATGTTATCTGAGTTTTATTTATTTATTTATTTATTCATTTACTTTTGAGAAATGAATTAGAATTTCAGGACAGTTATTTGTTGGGTGTTTTATCGCATATCAGACCTTGTAAGTTATGTATTGCAAAGTACTGTTTTATATGATTTGTAAGCGAATAGATTGTATGTAACTTTATTTTTAAACCAGTTGGCACAGCTCATTTGTTTGCGCACAGTTGTTAAATGGTTTCAAGTCTTGCTATTTAATATGATCTATTTCATTGATTCCTTTGTAATATAAATCATTTGCACACAGATTTATGGTTTCAAATTGATGATTATAAAAATCCTTAGTAAATGAGTGAACAGTTCTACTTGACTAAGAGTCAAAAAATATTCTAACATGTACAACCACTCAGGGACAGAGTTGACCTGGGAGTAATAGTAATGAAGAGGCAATTCACGTTTCCTAAAGCTCCCGGACAGGAGCCTTACCATCAGATGGTTTAGATTTATATCGAGAACATTCACTGCGGCTGGGGATCTTACCCCTCTGCAGAGGTGCAGTCTACGTATCCTTCAGCCACCACCGATTGGGATTGACATTATGCTGACGAAGAAGGAACCAGATTTCTTAAAAAACTCAAAAACAGAAATTAGCTGAAATTAAGTCTCAAACATCACACTAAGTATGAAACCTTGTGACACACAAAAAACAAAAAACTATCATCTGAAATACGCCATCGTTGAAAAATAGCTTACAACTTATTCGATCAGATTATAAACATTCTTTTGTGTTAACCTTCTGCGAATTTCCAACTGGCGTGACCTTGTGCCAGACTATGTCAATAATTGTATTTCTTCAGTGTCTGAATCTTAGTCGACCTTAGTCGAGGGTTACCAGAAGGCTCCCTTTAAAATAGCTACTACACCGAGGTTTAAGGGAGGGCGCTACTCCATTCCCTGGATTTCTCCCTTTTACCTTGGATCCTTACCTTATAATGCTGAGTGTTAAGCTGTGTGGAATCAAGTACCATTTTTTTGAGTTTTTGGTACGACTCGGCCTGCGATTGAAACCCGGTGCGTACATTCTACTCATTAGGCCAATGGGCCACTACAATTAGTTTACATCCCCAAATCGAAGACTTAAAGAATGTTTAATTAATGTGAATAGTTATTTCAGTAAAACAAATAATTCCACTTTTCCTTTCGTATTTTGTAGCAATATGCTTTTCCGCTCATTGGTGTTTATTGTCAGAATTCATCTCTCATTGAGAACTTCCTTTTTCCCATGAGTCTTCTGGGTCCAATAAACATCCATACCAAATTTGGTGGAAGAACAGAAAATCCAGGAAGGAAATGAAAACTTCAAAACAATATTACTCAAGAGAGTGAAATTGTGTTGATGAGACTTGTTGTCACATGATCTCCTATGGAAGCCACCCATTACTCTTAGGGTAAAAACTCATTAATAAAAATAGTTTCCTTCCTTCTTTTTACCACTACCACTACCATAACCACTATCACCATCATCACGAGAAGAGGAAAAGATTTTCAACTCCTGTCTTAAATTTCAATTACTTGTGCAAACAAATATTCGTAGACATAGCACCCTACTTTTTCAGAATATGCCGATTCCTAAAAAAAAAGTAGCCTTTTAAAATATGTTTATCCCTAAAAAACGAATATAAAAAGAAAACACTCGAAAAAAATTAATCAATTTCAAAATGTTGGGATGGGGAAGATTGTGTTACGCCAATCTTATAAAATACGGTTTGAATACCTACCTAGAGAATCAGCCGAAAATAATTACATTATATATCCCATCCCTCTCAGTCTTTTTCTAAGCTCCTTTTTCTATATCAACTGAAGTAGGCACACCCTCCCTTACAAGGGTTGTAAGACAGGGAGAGTATTAAGGATTAACATGCTCAGCTAACCAATGTTTGTAACGAGTGGAGTGAATTTCGAATTTTCCTTCTCTAATATCAGTTGCTCTTCCAAAGCTAAAGAAATCAACAGGCTATATCATTTACCTATAGATTCATGCCTTTTTCAAAGGTATTAGCGCGAAGCAATATATATATATATATATATATATATATATATATATATATATATATATATATATAATAACAAGCTTGATAAATGGAAATTATCCAGATGGTGAAAAGATTATCCATTTTGCTTCTACCCTTCCATCACTTTTCGTCTACATCAGCTCATTTTCTATTTATTTCCGTCCAATCTTCATTAACCTCCCATATTTTTTCTAAATGTAATACAAATATAAATTAGTTTCATGTGCAGGAGAGGAATAAGGAATTCATACATATTTTCCACAGCATCCTTTCTTTGATCTTTCTTTTGTTCTACTCCTCCATATATAATTTGATTGTACTGTAATTTTTACGTCTCTACAAACTGTTTAATCTTTTGACCATTGTCTCTTGATATCAAGTCAGCAACCTCATCTATCAACGTCTTTTTTTCGTCTCCGTCACTTCTCTCTCTCTCTCTCTCTCTCTCTCTCTCTTACTATATATATATATACTATATATATATATATATATATATACCATCATCTAATCATGGTGTCGGAACGAAGTTGCCTGACGCTCTCTTGCCACACATCCCTATCATCTATTGATCCTAGTAGCTCTTTTAGAGTCTTGAAAATGTATGTCATTTTTGGCTGGCTTGTTAACTCTGGCATATCTACGTGTAGGAGTCTACGATAACACACACACACACACACACACATATATATATATATATATATATGTGTGTGTGTGTTTGTGTGTGTGTGTGTATATAGTGTGTGTGTGTGTGAATGTGTGTGTGTGTGTGTGTGTGTGTGTGTTAGAGAGAGTATGATAGATAGATAGAGAGAGAGAGAGAGAGAGAGAGAGAGAGAGAAAGAGAGAGAGTGAGAGAGAGACTAAGACAGGGACAGAGAGAAATAAACGGAGTTCAGACCTGTCGATAAAAGCTCACCAGAAGATTGTGCGCGTGAAATTCATTTCATGTATTTTTATCCTGTTTTATTTCCTTTACGAGTAGAAATAACGTGATATTGCTCGGCATTTTTTCTTTTTAGTGCTCTGTATTTTACAGATTAAAACAGTGGTAGCTGTAAGTTTATGTATATATATATATACATATACGAGGTGCATTTTTTGGTCTGGGCACTTTTATTGATAGTACACACATGAAACTCTAGTCCCCTTCGGAGTAATCTCCTCCGGCTGCAATGCACTTGTTGTACCGTTTCAACAAATCATAGAAGGCCCCTTGGAAGTCCTCTTGTGTGAACGTGTCAATGACCTTCATCACAGCCTCTTTCATCTCCTCAATTGTCTCATAACGACAGCCTCTGAGCTTAGGGAATAACCAAAAGTCTCAGGGAGCAAGGTCTGGACTATAGGGAGGGTGAGGAACTGTCTTGATGCCCATCTTGGTCAAATAGTCTGTGACAAGGATGGAGTTGTGGACTGGTGCATTGTCCTGGTGGAAATGTCACTGAGCCGATTGGAAGAGTGCTGGCCTCTTCTGACGGTATCTCTTCTTGAACTCCCTTAAAACGTCAACATAGTAACCCTAACCCTAACCCTTTGGCCAATTAACTTTGGTCTATTGACTGCCTTACTCCTTCCACACCTCTCATCATCCCTCACAGATTCCCTGCCTTCTTTGAATCTCTTATGCCACTCAAAAACTGATGCTCGATTCATGTAAGATGGTCGAAAAGCAGTCAGGAGAATTCCATACGTTTCTGTGGCATTTTTTCAAAGTTTAAAACAGGATTTTATTGCATATCGTTCTCCTAAAGTTTCAGTTTGAATTTTTGAAATTCGCCAGCTGTGACAATCAGGCTTTAGTAGGGTGTATTCCAATTCCTGCTGTAGCTGTTCATTTTAACCTGAAATCATAAAAGTTGGTCAGTCATCTCATAAGATGTATAGCAATAACATTGTGAAATTTCAAGATTCAAAGGCTATCTTAAATGCTCATACGAAAAAAAAATCTGTAAACCTATCGTATACCCCTCATATATATATATATATATATATATATATATATATATATATAAAGAGGCACTCAGAGTGCAATATATATATATATATATGAAATCCTATGCGGCTGTTTCATTTTCCCATTGCTCAAATACTTTTGGGAAATGTATTAATCCGACTATTTTAACTTCAACAATGGGTAAAGAGTAGGGCAGACTGAACTTTTAAACCTTGGTATGGCAACCTATCTTGAATTTAAATCTGCTTACGAATTGATTGATATTGTGTCATATCCTGCTCGTGTAAAAAGATTGGTATATATATATATATATATATATATATCACTTGTATTTCTTTTGTTTTTCTTCTTGGTTTCTTTCCTACATCCTCTCCTCTTTCGTGCTCTTTTCCACTCCTCCTCTTTCTCCCTTTTCTCAACACTTCCCACATAATTCATTTCTTGTGTAACAGATTCCAACCTCAGAAGACCGAAGTTTCGAGCGCAGACATTACACTCAGATCTTTCGTTTACAAAAACCTAATAGTTGAGCATACGAACAAGTCCTGTTAATGACAGAGTTTATTTGTTAAATGAGGACAGACAAACCCTTTCCCTGATTTTCAACCAATTTCTAAAGTAAAATAAATTGGATGGCATTTACATAACCGATAATAGCCTGAAAGGCTTAAAGTTATTTTTGACCACTGACAATCCCTTTATTTCTGATTTGCAATGCACAACAGAAATATTGTATGAAAGATTTTATTAAAGCAAACGTCAGGTTAGAAATTGCTGACAGTTGTGCTTAATCATTAAATTTTCCTCCCGCCACGAAAAGTATCTAGTTACCGCAGAAAAAGACAAGTGGAGAAATAATGAAGTGGTAAAGCCAGTAGGCTGTGACAAGACAATTCAAAGCCTTGTTTATAAATACCGGATGTAAGAACTAAAATACATAATCATTCATCATTATTACTAAGTTTGTCCTGACCATCAGATTTTGCTGTGTCATAAAGGCTTTGAGTTTTTTTAAATAAATCCTTACAAAACATCACGATTTATAAAGAACAATTTTAAGTTTAAATATACAAACGTTTTTTTAATACATTTTCACGACTGCTAAAACTTTAGACATATTTGCTTAAAGATTTAACTATTTTACTTTAATATTTTAAAATAATTCCATTTTAACCAATAATTGTTATTTTAGGCATTGCCAGTTTTTTCCAGCTGGAGTAACTGGTGGTTCTCATTGAAATCCAAGCAACAGCAAGTCCCTCCCTAAAGGATTCTTCTCAGTATTCTTGCCGTTTTTGGCTGAGTTGTTGTCGAAAAAGTCTTAATCCTTCCACAGATCTCCAGTTTCTACCGTCTTTTTTCCAAGCCCGTGGGGACCGTTCCAAGGGCACCAACAGTTTCAATTCTTCATCGGATTTCCATTCCTACTTGTCTCTTTGTTAGTTTATCAAAGATTGTTCCGAGGACTTTAACTATTATTGGTATTACTGTCTCCTTCACATTCCACAACTTTTTGGCACTCTGGCATGGTAGACCTTGCCAGAGTGAAAAGAGTGAAAAGAGAAGAAAGAAAAAATTTGAAAGCCAAAAGCTACCAAAAGACCTAGACGTCTTTTGGTAGCTGTTCGCTTTCTTTTTTTCTGTTCGATAAAGTCTATTAAAGGACTTTTTTTCCCTCTTTATTAAATAAGACCTTATCGGGGGTATTGGCCTAGATTGGTTAATCCATTTATATCTCAATGTTCCACATTATTTTCCGTCTCATCTATGACAGTTTCTGCTTTGTGTAAGTACAATTTTTCAGTATGGTCAAATCTTAGTCGTTCGCACAATTCCCAGTGGATCACTTACTCCAGTTGTAATAATAATAATAATAAGAAGAATTTTGACTTATCCCACCAATAGCGAGATGTGCTGAATCTTATTTTCTAAAGAAAAGTAGCAAATCCCGGGTTCAGGGATTATGTAATTAAGTTACCACTTGAGAATGTAATTCGGCAGGTACAATCCCATATCAGTAACTTATCCCACATGAATATTATAATAAATTCATATTTGTTGTTTTTTATTTGGTTCTTATTATCTGAATCATTTGTATTGTCCTGAATTTTTTATCAAATGACCAATCACACACACACACACACACACAAACACACACATATATATATATCAGAGAGTAAAATTGGCGACCTTAGTTGAGGGTGACCCGAAGGCTGCCTCTTCAATAGCCGAAACACGGAGGTGTAGGGGAGGGTGCTACTCCATTCCCAGGATTGCTGCACTGTACCCTTGATCCTCGCCTTATAATTCAGAGTAATAAGCAAGGCGGCATCAAGTACCATTTTTTGAGTCTTTAGTATGACTCGACCTGGGGTTGAACTCCGGTCTCCCAGACCATTGGCGAACCTCTACTTATTAGGCCAATGGCGTCGTTACACTCACGCATTGCATACAGTTCAAAATACGTTCTAAAATAGGACGTCGAACAATTTGGTCACTGTGTGAATAAAACCTTTTTAGCCTAAAAACAAACTTAATATGTGAGAGCTTTATATTGTAATATATATTATTGACATTTAACATCGTCTCTCTAGTTCCACCTTCATATTTCTGGAAAACGTATGCTGTTTAAAGATCGTTTACAATCACTATGTGCTGCTTTTTGAATTTGATATTTATTGTTATCAACAACAGACGTATAAGCGAACGGACCTTATATTGTAGAACGTTATCCGATATTTGTCTGTAAGCCATGAAAGAATGTACTTTAATATATTTTTTCTAAGGCAACAAACACAATGAAATGGGGAAAAATATTTACACGTGTGAAAGTTGTTGAAACGAAATTATTATCCGATGCACGAAACAAAATAAATGGTCATGTTTATCATTACTCCCTAAAAATGCTGAAAGCAACACAGGATCAAGTTTATTGCGATATCTTTCACATGCCGTTTAGATAACAAAAATTATCCAGTCCCGTGGTTATTCCTCTTTGCGAGATGCTTTACGCTAAGTGAGTGACCCTGTAAAAAATTATGACCAATGAAATGATGACAATGTGTATAAAGATAAATTTTATTGTATTAATCATCGGTTTATTCATAAGAATTAAAAAAGAAAATTTCTTTCAATGTTTTGAATTGGTGATTTTTTCATAGTTTACCTTGGTGACTTCAAATGAATTCCGATGTCAGTCTTACGTAGCGTATGTCACAAGAACATCTTGTGGGTTTTCATGCTAAAGAGACAAGTTTTTATATAGTGTTAGCCTCCAAAAATCCTGTTCAAAAAGTATGTTAAAGACGATTTTAAAGTTTATATACAAACATGCTCCACGCGTTCACTAGATTTCCACGAACATCGAACGCATTTAAAATCGTTTTAACTCGATATTTTAACTGTTGTTTTAAAATTTTATATCGTATAAATGTCTCTATCTTTGATATGGATCATTGTCTCAGATGATAACGACAAGTTGTTTTATATTGTACAACTTAGATTTTAAACGTTTTAACTATTATGTACATAATCTTTTATCATTTCATTTCTTGCGAGGTTTTTACACCAGGTGATGCTGGTGGGATTTCACTGCAGCTGAAGTGACAACAAATCACAGCGGGTTCCCTGCCCTTTTCTGAGTATGCTGTAGTTTGGATGATCTCGATTCTTCCTCTGATTTCCACTTCCCCCAGTTTTTTCCAAGCTTTTAAGGATCGTTCCAAGTGGATCAACAACAGTTGGTATCACCGTAAACTTTATGTTCTACAGCTTTTTAAATTCTCTAACATCCAAATATTTGTTTATGCTTTTGCTTTCTGTTATGTTCACTCTTTGGTCTGGCGGAACTGCAACATCCCCTCAACGGCAAGTTCTTTTTTTCTTGTTAATTAACACTAGGTCTCTTCTTCTGGCTGAGATTAGGTAATCCGTTTGTGTGAGAAAGAGGAGCATAACCTTTTCTGAAATATTTTTAGAAAATTTTATGTCTCTTTCTCTAGGACGGATTCTGGTCAGTGCATATACCATTTGGTTGTATGTTCAAATTTTAATTTCTTGAACAATTTCAAGTGGATCAACTTCTCCAACCATAAGTACATTATCTTACTGCTTGCGAATTTTTCACATCAGCTCAAATTGATGGTTTTTCTCTGTACTCCTAGTGACTATAAGTCTTATCGGGTCTTCAGTTCTCTTTTAAGTATCCAGACCGATTTGGGCAATGCTGTTGTCTGGATGATTTCGATCATTTCTCTAATTTCCAGTTCATTGAATATCTTTTACAGGTTTTTGATGATTGTTCCAAAAGCCCCTACTATGATTTTTAATACAGTTGTATCATGTTTCACAGCTTTTTTCCATTCTCTGACAAGGTCAAGGTATTTGTTCAGCTTTTTGACTTCTTTTTCTTTCTCTCTGTAATCAGCTGGTATAACGAAATTCACTATGTGACAGGTTCTCTTTTTTGTTAATCAAAACTAAATCTGATCTGGCTGGGATTGGGTAATCCGTTTGTATCTCAAATTTACTGAGATTACAATAATCATTTTTATTGTTATTATTATTCATCTTTTAAATTTACTTTTTATTGCATCTTTTTCGCCATTGCTTTTATGACAACGAAGATATAATCATTTATCTGTGAGACTCAAAATCAGATCCTCTTTTGGCTCAATGAAGCCTGGTTATCCAAACCATCTGCGTTACCAACTCCGCTACATGAAAAATTATTCTCGTAGTTGTCTAAATCACCTACATACAGCCATCCAATACATCATCACCTACCTTGTCCACCTCTATTTGTTGTTTTTAACACACAAATAGTGTACGGATTCATCCAACTTCCCACAAGTATCTGAAGAAGATGGCTTTTGCATAAAATCATTTTATAGTGGGCGGGCATGGACAAATCAAGAATCATATGTCACTGAAAATGTAAACCAAGATATTCTCATGGAATAGGATCAAGTAAGGTTTATTTTTCGTCATAGTTCTTCTTCTTTAATCGCTGTCGCAATACTTGGATATTATTGGTCAAAAACGACATCAGTATCATATATGACGTCATCAAATAAACTTTTCAGACTATGAACTTTTCAGTTTACCTAATTTACAAACCTAGGTCTGCCACAGGGCCACAAAATGGCGCTCTCTGGAAAATTGGACTCATTTCTGTGGCAAATGGATCTATGAAACTAGCTTGATGACCATCTCATCACTCTAGGCACCCAGTATTAGGCTTAATTTTAAGAAAAGCCATACCCAGGAGACACCCAGTGAGGCCAGAACTCACTTCTAAGTAGTAATGATCTGAAAAAAATATTTTTTATTTAGTAAGATTAGTTTTGATTTAGCTCAACGCCATAAGTATATTGCACTCAGTGGGGATCCAACTCACCACTTAGCAATTGAACTGAAAGATTAGCTAACTACCCATAGCCCCTACAGTAAAGCACCTTTTTTTTAAAGTGATTTACACTGAATTCTTCGTCGTTCGCGTTTATTCATTTCTGCAGACGTGAGGCCCTCTTCAGCAATCGGAAATCCTTGATTTTAGCGGAAGGCTTTTCAAGTGTCCAATTTTCGGATATCATATATACATTTAACTTATTCGCCTTCTGTCTGAATATTTGCTTGTGGACGGGAACAAAGTTTGCGCGTATTTGTGGCCAAGACACTAAAAAGAAAACAAAAATATTATGTACTTCTTTACGATTATGGTTGGTGTTTTTGTTTTATTTTGTTTCGTTTTTTTTTTTTGTATTTCGATGTGTGTTTTAAGTATATCTTTCTTTGTGCCATTTTTCGATTACGAAGTGCGTTTGTCTTTTTAATTAATCTAAAACCTTTTTTTTATTTTCCCTTTTTGTCCTTCCAACATTTTTAAACTTAGTAACAATCGTTCGACAAAGGCATTAACAAGTTAACTTGTTTAGCTTTGGCATTCGCTTATAATTTACCAAGAAACTTGTCAAGGTATCTATAGGAATTGTGTCAAATTACAACGACTAAACAGTAAGGTTTCGTGTAAAAGGTTTTCAATGATTCATACATTTTTCGAGAGAGAGAGAGAGAGAGAGAGAGAGAGAGAGAGAGAGAGAGAGAGAGAGAGAAATACAGACAGACGGACAGACAGACAGACTCTCAGGTACGAATTGTCAAAATGATGGAGTACATTTGAAATATATTTGTGACTTCTTGTTAACTATCGAGATTCAAATTTCTCCGACAGTTACGCAATGAGGTTTTCCCCTCGTTTCGTTTCATTCATTTTCTCGGCCTATTTATCAATATATGCGTGTGCATGTGTGTACGTATGTGGTCAAAGAAATCCCACCTGTCATGTATACCAATTATCTCTAACTCTCTCTCTCTCTCTCTTTCTCTCGAACACACTTTCTATATATATATATATATATATATATATATATATATATATATATATATATATATAATTTTCTTTGCAGTTACCTATTCTTTCTCATGGACTCGATGCTTCTATCTTTATCTTTTTCTATCTCTGTCTCTCGGTTTGTCTCTGACTGTCCGTTCTGTTTTTGCCTATCTGACTTTGTCTGTCTCTCTCGATATATATATATATATATATATATATATATATATATATATATATATATATATATATATATATATATATATATATATATATATATATATATATATATATATATATATATATATATTATTAAGCTTTTTGCTTAGATGTGGTACACGGCCGTATGGATGGGGCACCCAATTAAACTCGAACTCACTCGTGAAGGTTTGCTAGTCTAGCTGGTCAACCATTACACCACCTGAGGTACTCCCTCTCTCTCCCCCCACTTCTCTCTCTCTCTCTCTCTTTATATATATATATATATATATATATATATATATATATATTATTACTATTATTATATACACAGAGTGGGTAGAGGGATCGCCAATGGTCCAGGAAATCTGGGTTCAGTTCTTGATCGAATCATACCAAAGAACTATAAAATGATACTTAACCTCCTTGCTTAACACTCAGTATTATAAGGTACGTATCAAGGTTCAAGTGGAGCAATCCAAGGAAAGGAGTCGCAGCCTCCCCTACACCTCGGTGTAGTAGTTATTGAAGAGGGAACCTTCAGGTCACCCTCGACGACAGTCACCAACTCTTCCTTTTACTTATATAAGTATGGATATGTATAATTTTCATTCAACGACTAGATACCCTCCGCTTGTAATTCATTTTTTTGCTTCTTTAGTGACGTATCAACTCTTTAAATAACTATTAAAAAAAGCCCAGCTCACTTCACTGCCATTGCCCTCCCTTTTGTTTAACTCGCTTAGCCAGAAAATCTCTTTGATTGTTATCGTAGATTTAGTACGTATTGAAAAAAATCGAAGTTTTGAAAATTAAAGATATTTCCTTTTTTAAACATGCTGTCTCCTAGGCAATTTGTCGTAAGATTTATGACTTTCAAATGTCATAGATTTTAAAAACAATTCCTCAAAGCTTATGAAATATTTTGCCTGAATGATAAAACTTTATGAAATATCATGACAGAATACAACCTACGTAATGCATCCTGAATATTTTAAGAAGGTCAACATTCTTTTATTCATAGTTAGAAATTCAGGAATGTAAGAACGTTTAACTATTCTCAGAAATGGTTCTTGTACTGACAAAGAATATTCATGTGTACCGATCAAGAATTCAAAGGTGTAAAGGTGCTTGATTCCAAGATTGTCAAGATGAATTTCACACCATTTTAAGGATCAGCTCATATATATTCCAAAAAGAAAAAGAGGAATCTTGAAGGTTTTTGAATATTTAGAAGTCCACTCGGATATCCAGGGTTTTATTGAGTTAAGAAGGTGAATAGCGATGAAATATTCTCAGATTTTTGAAAGAAATGATGATTATCTTGAAGTGGAAAGGACTTTTCTAATCCAATTTTTAAAATAATTCTTCACAAGAATCTGTTGAAAATCTCTAAATACTTACTTAACCCTTCTTAAAGCATGTCTTGTTTATCTCACCACTCCTTCGACATTTGATTCTTTTTTTTTCTTTGTTTGTCATCAATTTCTTTTGGTCCTTCTTTCGACATTTTTTCTGCGAGTCCTAACTCTCGCTATTACATTCACTTTCGGACTGGTACTCTTGGGAAAAGTATAAATCTCCTTATCCCCCTCAGCTACGGGTTAAATTATTCCGTACAAAATCAAGCAAAAATATGTCTAATAAAAAGCATTTATTAAGTAATTTTAGTTCAGTTGTATTTTACAGTAATTTAGTAAATTTATACTTATTGCCATGAACATTAGTGGCTTCTGAGCCAACAACCGCGTCTGTAAATCAGTACCTTTGATTGGGAAAATTAAAGTTGTTGTCATAATCTTTCGACAGTAAAATAATATGACACTTCCCGACGAAATATGAAGTGAATTTTGTTCCCTTTTCTCAGTTTTGACTATAAACTTACCGTTTTTTCAATATTTTTTACCATAGATAAAAATCTATATTTTAAAATTCTGTTTCAGATGAATTCATTATTTATTATAATATCAACAGTAATAATTTAATAATGCAAATAGGATTCAACCCAACAAATTTTTCGAATTTGTGAAATGCTGTTTTGAATGTTTGGATCAGAGATTAATACACAAACTAGAAAATATTCAGTTGATATTTTGGAGATGATGACTTTTTTTACCTTTAATTGTTGCTTATTATATTCAGCGCTCGTGACACAACGCTTATAGTTATAAGAAGAGGACACCGCTACCAAATTTAAATGCAGGACTAGGCTGTTTGCATTTCACATAGTTGCATTTCACATAGTTCTTGGGAAAGGTATGAATTCAATTATTCTGGCTCCTGCAATGAGTTATTAGTTGAGCAGACTGGACTCTTGAAACCTTCGAATGGCAATCGGTCTTGGAAAAGGAAAATCTATTTATGAATCTTGAAAAGATGGGCTCTGCCAGGTTATTCAAGCCCACAACACATTACATGAGTTATGCCCCCATCGGCCCAAACTTAGTTACGGAGTCTTGCTAATTATCTTTAATTCCACCGGCACGAGCATAACTGTTATTTGTTTACTCAGTCATTCTCTTCAGGAGACGCTACTATCATTGAGACAAAATGCGCATCAAATTATGGGGCTCAATTTAGTATGACATAAGGTCACAATAGTGATTGCATCTTGTAAATATCGAACTCACAAAACAATTACTCTCTCGTGCCACGAAAAACACTCCTTCTTTTTAGCAAACTAACAGTTCCCCACCCTCATCTCAATTATCTTGTGTGATGTAATGGTTAGAAGACGAGGCAATTAGGTCATTGTCACTAAGTTCGATTCTCACTGCCTGTTGTGTTTACTAAATGACAATTGTCCCCCCTCCTTTTGAAATACAAATCAAAGATGACATTCATTAACTGAGAGACGTTGACTTAAACTGGCATATTTAGTTAATCGTACTTTCCCTCACACGAGTTGGCTTCAAAATATTCGTGCTTAAATATATTTTACAACGATAGAAAATAAAAAAAATAAAAAAAGACATAGTCAAAAGAAAAGTTTTTCATAGCATTTTGAAAATATTTCAAAATATTCAATTTAAATGTTCTCAAAGCCTTCAAATTCCTAGGGAAAAAGCTCAAATAAATGCGAAACGTTTGACTCATTGATGACTAAAATCTTTTTCATTTAATACATACTATTTTTGCAGTTGTTTTGAAGTAAATAAAAACACTATATTTTAATGGGAGAATAGAATATTTAGGACATATTTAGGATGTTATTTTATTTTGTCTCCTTTCTCTGGATAGGTTTTAAAAAGCAGAGGCCCGCCCACATAGGTATGGGCGGAACCCCTATTTTGCACAGGTGGGCATTTCTTAAGAATAGCTTAGCTCAGTCGACACATCCTTTTAGGGGCGCCTCAAGCATCAGGCAATGAACTTGGCGCTACCCTATTTTCAGACGAGGGGGTAAGTGTTGCCTGGAGAGACGGACCCTTGAAGTTAAGTTTCTTATCTAATCGTATCCGTCAGAGGAAATAGACAACAAATTTGATATATATGGTTTCTAGAATTTTACTATTCATAGAGGAGGGGTTTTGAACTTATCTAAATCGGATAAGTATAGCCGACTGTACATCCATTTGTCATTGTCTAATAATGAAATGAGCATTTACTTTACGCAAGTAATACTTTCAACGGCATTTTTTTTCTAAGGAAATGAATCTATCCCGTCTCCATTTGGCACACAGATCGGTCATTATGCAATGAATATGATCGATCGATCGTAGATAATAAGTGTGTCGGGCTATGGATTTCCTTTCGAACTTTTCTCTTTGACAAGTCAACAGCTCTACAGCCTTTAACTGAACCATTAAAGAAAAAGTCCACTTGAGTATAGAATCATAAAGGAACACTCATAAGGAATTAAAGTCATCACTTTGATAATTATATTGGAATTCAGAGAAATCATGTGCTCAATGAACCATGTTCATTTTACAGAACGCTGCCAGAGAAACAATATCTAGTAGCACTCTGTCTGCAAGTGCCTAGAATATGGAGTTAAAGCTTCCACTCCCAAGGAAAAAAAAGTGTCTTTTGCATGGTACTAAAGCTTTGGACAGTGTAAAGTTACAGCTTTATTACCATTTACAACCAGATTCCTCTTTGATAAGAGTCGAACTTTGGTTCAAATAGTTTTACTTTAAACGCTACGACTGTGTGCAATCCAATGATTACTAAATTGAACAGTTTACTTGAATTAGATGATAATTATTGATATTAAATTATTAAATAACCCAACCTGTTTGAAAAATCAACCAAACAACCAACCAACCAACATTCAATATTTCTATCCACAAATGTAACCTTTGAGCTAAGCTGGACTGCAAGAATGTTTTTGCTTTTATATACAGCTCTTTATTATTCTGCTTCCCTTATATTTTTTCACTCTGGTCAATTTTAATCTTTTTTTCTATAATAATATATACATCACAGATCTTTCAACAATCTGTGGCAAATTGCCGGGATAATTAGCAATAAAAAAAATCAACCCTTAACCTGTCTGGTGGCTGAGATAGCTGGTGCCTGCAGTCAGCGTTCAAGCCGACGTAAAAGCGATGATTTCAAATGTTGATTTTTGAGGCACTATCTAGACCCGCAAAATAAAAATCAAGTGGACCTGCCGATATGTTTAACTTTGAAAAGCCTTGTTAAATAGTTTTTATATAAGATAAGGTGATGAAAAGTACTTGGCCCAACTAAGAAAGGAACGTAATTTTTATTCTTGTTTTTTTTTTCTTTTTTATGAGTTGAAAAAATTTGAGAAATTATGTTAAACTGCAGGATGAATATGTTGAAGACATGCCTTTTTGTGTCAGGCCGATAACTTCCTAGTGCATATAAGTACATACACTTTAACCGACTTAAATATGATTATAATTTATTTAAGTGAGATAAATCTGCTGTTTTGCTGATATTTCAGTGTTAACTTGTATCAGCTTCGGCATAATATGATGTAAAAAAATCGAAACAATGAAATGAAAACGAAAAATAATGTTTTATACTTTTTTATACTAATAAACGAATGTTTTTTCTTACTGGCAGCTCACTGACAACTCTTCGACTCCAACAATCTCCTTGTTTAGCTTGAGTCATATTTATGCATTAAACGATTCAATATTTCTGGCCGAGCGGAATGTTTTCATTGTTAAAAACGAAAACTTGTGATTTAGAAATTAAAATTTTTTTTCATCACTAAAACTATATAATGTGCATCAGAAGTACAAAAGAAAGAAGAGATAGTGTTTGGTAAGGAATTAATGCAAGACATACAGAAAGATTTTGGGTTTTATGTAACTGTTTTATAATTTAGGAAGACACATAAATGTGAACAAATAATAGAAAAAAAAAAAAAAAA